>WOXC01008894.1:0-287500 GCA_011680675.1 Gymnobelideus leadbeateri | reverse complement strand
CTGGGGGAGATCTGGGGGACGCATTTCCCAACTACATTTTTATCTGATATTGGCAGAACTGGGGAGCGTTGGCCCTGACCCCCCTTGCCGTTACTGCTTGTTAACTTGACTTTGCCCATCCTCTCCTGTCTTTGGGTCTTCTCTCCCTTACCTCTGCAGCCCTTCCTCCTCTTCCAGCCCCACCCTGGTTCAGCTCTGTTGGTAGGAAAGCAGGCACTGTGTACATCAGGGTGGTGGAGGTGCCTGGGAGCTGTGTTCAAGTTCTTAAAAGGCTGTTACAGGGAAGGAGGATTAGACTCTTTTTGTTTGGACATAGAAAGCAGAATTACAATTCCTGGGTGTGTTTCAGATGGGTAGATTTCAGCCCTTTAAGTAAGAACATCTTAGCAGTTAGAGCTGCCCCCAGATATGATATAAACACATTCATTGGGAGTGAGCTCCCTGTGCTTGGGTATCTGTGATCTACATCTGAAGAAGCAATGGATCAGAACCTTTGCCATTACGGGGCGGCTCCTGTGTGGAAATTCCCTCCAGCACCACTGGTCTCAAGCTGGCTGGAGTCTTGGAGAGGGGTTAGTGACTCACCCAGTGCCCAAGCAGGGAAAGAAGCTGCATCTTCCTGATGCCAACCTCTGCCTCCTGTCAGTCACCAGTCTTTGATGCTGTGTGTGTGTGAGTGTGTGTGTCTGTGTATGTGTGTGTATGTATACGTGTGTGTCTATGTATGTGTATATGTATACGTGTATGTCTGTGGTATGTGTGTGTGCATGTGTGCTGTATGTGAATGTGTATGTGAGGATGTGTGATTGTGTGTGAGTGTGTATGTGTGCGTGTTTAGTGTATGTGTGTCTATGTGTGCATGTGTGTGATATGTGTGTATGTGTGTGTCTATGTGTGTGTGTGGTGTGTGAGTGCATGCATGTATGTGTGCAAGAGTGTGTGTATGTGAGTGTATATTTGTGTTTGTGTGTGCTTGTGTGTCTGTGTGTTAATGTGTGTGTGCATGGTGTGTATTTTGTGTGCGTGTGTGTGCACATGTGTGCTGTGTTTCTGAATTTACCTGGGCTGGGCACTGATAGTCTCGTCTCACTCTTCACCTCTTGGGGAAGCGCTTGCCTGTCACGGGGGGGGGGTCACACGCCTGTTCTGAGGGCCACCCCTCCTTCTGTGGTTCCCCACACAGCACAGCACTTGGCTCACAGTACATGCTCAGTAAATGCTCGCTGACTGATCAATCAGTCCCTGCTGGTGTCATGACCACACCCCTTGTTGTCACTGCCTCCCCTCTCCCCCCCTTCCACCTCCCCACCCCGGCCATCCAGAGCAGCCTCACAGTCTGGCTCCAAGTGCCCGTCTCTGTAGCCATCAGGCCCTCAGGTGTGACCTCCCTTCCTAGCTGTGCCCAGCAGCTTCCTCCTCCTAGCCTCCTTTCCTAGAGCCTGGAGCATCACAGCGACTGGGCCCTGGAGAGGGCCCAGTGTCCATCTGGTCCTGGGATTCCTCATTTTCAGTGGTTTGGACCTCTTTGGCAGGCTGTGGATGTTTTCAGGCTCTATATCACTTTAATGCATAGAATAAATCACATAGGACCACAAAGGAAACCAATTATACAGAAATAAATATATGGGTGTGTACATGTATACACAAGTGTACATAATGTACATATATGTACATTTGTACACAGATATATGTTTACCTCCAAGTTTGGGGACCCCCTGAGATATATATACACACACCAGACTCCTTGAGGATCTGTACAACCCTGGTGAAGACCCTTGAGCAAGACCAAGCCATCCTAAGGCTTCAAGCAAAGGATGGATGAGTCATTATGAGGATGCCAAGCTGTGAGGAACAGGCCACAACAAGCATGCTTCTCAGTTTGTGTGGCCTCTGCTCTGGAGGAAGCCTCTGCTAAGAAGGCTAGGAGGGGAAGCAGGGCTGGGCCAGGCCAACAAGCATCATTCCCGTGAAGGGCCAGGTCCTCTGGGGTTGGGATGGTGGCCCAGAGAATCCACCTTAGACAAAAAGCTGCTCAAGGCCTGAGCTCATGTTCTCCACCATCCAGCTTCCACCATAGCACTGTGAAGGTGGTACTTATAGGGGAAATGCACTGAATTGAATCCATGTGTCCCCTAGAAGTAATTTTCAGATTCCCGCTGGGCTCCCTGTGATAACAGCTCATTCATCACTCACAAAGACCCTCCCTTGCATATACGTTGGTATTTCTTTGAAATATTTCATTCCATTTTTCTTGTTCAAACAAGAGTCAAAGTAGGTGGGTGATCCGAAGGGCAGTGGGGCACATGGTGGACTCAAGCAGATGGCTTTCCCGTGAAGACTTGTGTGCATGACAGTGGCAGGAAAAGTGTGATCTGAAAAGCAGCAGCCTGGCTGACCTGGCCAAAAGGACACGGGTCCTGGGGGGGAGGAGCCTGGCCCTTCCTCACAAATCTCACAGTAGTGGAGGGAGGGAAGAAGACTTTTCTCATGTACAGATTCTGTGCCAGCTCTATGGGAGGACATGGTGAGACATCCATGATGTTAAGAAGGTGTAGATGGGCTGGGGTCTGCAGGAATTTTCACAAGATGGCAGATTCTTTGAAGAAACATGAGATAACTTGAGTTTGTTCTCAGACCTGTGTGTGTGTGTGTGTGTGTGTGTGCATATTGGGGGGGTAGACTCCCTCCAGACTGGCCCCTCTCTGCAGCTGAGTCTGAGATAGTTTCCTGATGGCTGTAACTGGCCCAGGCTGCCACAGTCAAGACTGTCAGAAGCAAAACTTGAACACAGGCTTCTGCCTTTGACGTCAGCTCACTATCCACCACAAGGCCAGTTTGCCCAAGACCAAGCTTGCAGAGCAGGATTGATTGGCCTGTCTCTGTCTCTGCCTTCCTCACCCACAAAAATGAGAGCAGGCAGCTGTGGGGATTGGGAGTAGGAAGGGTCCTACCATGAAAAAAAAAAACAGCCAGTCATAAATGAGCCCTCCCCAGTTCATCAAATGTCCTGGTTCTATGCTAAGGGCCCACAGTCCACTCATCCACTGCTACACAAACATGGTTCTCAGTACCCATGTCTGAAACCTCATTGTCCTCACTTGCCCGGTGGGTGCTGGCCAGGCTCATTCCCAGGTCTCCCCCCACACTCATGTCATCTTTCAGAAATTCAAACAGGGAAGTATATACACATTCTCTTCAGCTGGGACAAGGTGACTCATTGCACTGCCCTGGCCACTGGTAAGACCCAAACTGAAACACTCAGCTTGTTGTCCAGCATAAACACTGCCTGCTCTTGTCTTTGGGAAACAAGGCTTGGTCCAGGCATTTTCTTTCCTCTGGCCAAATCTGTGTTTGAAGGGCATGTGATGCTCATCAGAGGAGAGCATAATGTAAACTCAAAAACGTAAACAAGTCCAGCAAAAATGGAAAAAATCCAGTGTCCAATAGGAGCAGCCAGCAACAGGTAGGGAGTGGGTCAAAGGAGAGGCATTTTTTGGAGGTCTGGTTCACTTTTCTCGTTGCAGAGAACCCAAGAGCTGCCAGAGCTGGGGGAGACCTTGGGAAAGGGGATCCAGAAGAGCAGAACTCGAAAGAAACCAGATAATTACAGGCAACTCAGTGCACAGTGGTGGTGGGCAGGGCATAGTCAGGAGCGTTTGCCTCAGACACAAGTTACTTATAACCTCTGCTTGCCTCAGTTTCTCAGCTTAAAATGGGAATTATAGTGACTCCTAGTTCCTAGAGTTACTGTGAGGATCAAATAAGCTTTTCAAGCCTAAATGAGTTACATACATGCTGGCTACTATGATTATCCTGATTATTGTAGAACTGGAAGGGACATCAGCAGCCTCTTCTATATGAGATAATTTACCCCATTCTATCTCTCCCCATCTCCTTTCATTATATTCCTCTCTCATTTCTCAATTTCACCTTTAAGATATCATCCCTTCCTATTCAATTGGTCCTGTGCCCTCTGTCTATGTATATCTGTACATGTATATACACATACATATGTATTCATATGCACATATACCCTCCTATATAGACATATATATGTATGCATACATATATATGCATTATATTCTCTTCAGCTACACTCATATTGAGAAAAGTTTCATAAATTACAATTATCATTTTTCCATGTAGGAATGTAAATAGTTCAACTTTGATAAGTTCCTTATGATTTCTTTTCCCTGTTTACCTTCTCATGTTTCTGTTGCTTCTTGTATTTGAATGTCAAATTTTCTATTCAACTCTGGTTTTTTCATCAAGAATGCTTAAAAGTCATCTATTTCATTGAATGACCATATTTTCCTTTGAAACATGATAATCAGTTTTGCTGGGTAGGTGATTCTTGTTTTTAATCCCAGCTTCTTTGACCTCTGGAATATCATATTCCAAGCCCTTTGATCCCTCAGTGCAGAAGCTGCCAAATCCTGTGTTATGCTGATTGTGTTTCCACAATATTCAAATTGTTTCTTCTTGGCTGCTTGTAATATTTTCTCCTTGATCTGCGAACTCTGGAACCTGGCTATAATATTGCTAGGAGTTTTCTTTTTGGGATCTTTTTAAAGAGGTGATTGGTAGATTCTTTCAACCTCTATCTTGTCCTCTGGTTCTAAAACACCAGGGCATTTTTCCTTAAGAATTTCTTGAAGGATGATTTCTTGGTTCTTTTTTTGATCATGGCTTTCATGTAATCCAGTAATTTTAAAATTATCTCTCCTGGATCTATTTTCCAAGTCAGTGGTTTTTCCAATGAGATATTTCACATTGCCTTCCATTCTTTCATTTATTTGGATCTGTTTAATAGCATTTTGATTTCTCATAAAGTCATTAGCTTCCATTTGCTCCAACCTAATTCTGAAGGAATTATTCTATTCAGTGAGCTTTTGAGATTCTTTTTCCATCTGGCAAATTCGGCTTTTTAAGGCATCTTTCTCCTCATTGGCTTTTTGAGCCTCTTTTGCCATTTGAGTTAGTCTATTTTTAAGGTATTATTATCTTCAGTCAAGTTGTTGACTCTCTTTTCATGATTTTCTTGCATCATTTTCATTTCTTTTACCAATTTTTCCTCCACTTCTCTTATTTGGTTTGCAAAATTCTTCTTAAGCTCCTCTATGGCTTGGAACCAATTCATATTTTTTCTTGGAAGCTTTTGGTGCAGGGATTATGACTTTATTTTCTTCTTAATGTTCCATGTTTTGATCCTTTTTGTCCCCAAAAAAGGAATCCAAAATCAGATTGCTAAATTTGCTTTACTTCCTTTGATTGCTCTTGTTGCCACTCAATTATTTGACTTTTGAGCTTTTGCCACAGTAGAATTCTGCTTCCAGGGAGGGGAGTTTGTCCAAAATTGCTGGGGGTTTCACAGATGCTGGAGCTATTAGTTGGGTGCCCTCTCTGAAGCCTCCACAGGCTCTGGAACCGGGGCACACACCCCAGGACATCCACCCATGACAGTGATCCAGATCCAAGTGGGGTAAAGCAAGAGCAATTACCTTTCAAACTGGTCACTTGGGTCCCCTATGATCTGCAGGCCAGCCATGCTGCTACAGCTGCTGTGCCTCAGCAGCTTGACTCTCAGGGGGCAGAGGCCTGATCACACTTCTGGACTCCCTGTTCCCAAAGTTCACACTGCACTGACCTCTCACTTTTTCCTTGGCGTTTATGGGTTGATAATTCTGGAAACTACCACAGGTGCTGGTGATCTACTCTCTCAATGTTCCAATAGCTGCAGCTGGTCAGGCTGCCCTGAGGCTAAAACCACAGGCTCAGGTGGGTCTGGGTTCTGTTTCCAGTGCACTGCAATGGGCCCTTCCTGTCTGCCTTCCAGGCTGCCTTCAGTGGGAAGTTTGTATCTCTCTGTGACTTTGTGGGTTCTGTAGCCATAAAGTTTGTTTAAAGTCATTTTTATAGGTATTTGAAGTGGTTATGGGGGGAGCACATGGGGGGAGTTTTCCTGCTTCTATGCTGCCATCTTGGCTTCACCCTACCTAGGTTCTCTGTTCTTGATACACATCCAGGCAAGTCAAGGATAGATTGGGAGCCCTCCCTGGGCAGACTGTCTTTTATCTCTTTTCATGTACTCAGCACATAACATGGTGTCTTGTACGTAACAGTTGTCTAATAAATGCTTAGTGACTGAGTGACATCAGACCTTTCTATTTCTGTTATCAGGCTGATAAGTAAGGGCTTCAGTCCATGGCTGAGTGGAGAGTCACTGTTTTCTATCTGTGTAAGACCTTCCAGAACTTCTCCTTAGCTGTCAGAAGAGCCCAGAGGTTGCCTCCACCCTTGGGGGAAGCAGATGGTGACTCTCTCTGGAGATTGGCAGAGGAGATAGAATGTCCCAGATCTGCTCTGGGACACAAGGTATGTCTTTAAGAAACTTCATGGTCCTGGGAAGCTCTTTTTCTCACAGCAGTGTCACCATGACTGCTGAGTGGCTGCCCCTAGCACAGGAGAAAGTGCATTCAGAGGCATCTCTTAACCAAAATCTTCTGGATGTCAGAGGTTATGGGAAGGGAGCCTTCTGGTAGTGATGCTTCCCTCCCCAGGAATTTAAAGGACCTACTCAAAATGGGCTCCCATGTTCATTGATATGAACTTCAGTATTTCAGAAAGCAGTGCTTGGACCAGTCTTGGGGCATGCTTTGGGAAAATCCACATAGCTTGTCCACGTCCTCCCTTTGCAGGATTCCTCAGCCTCTCACCTTCTGCATGGCTGTGACCTGTGCCTGGGCTACCCTTCCTCCTCATCCTTGCCTCCTGCCCACCCTGGCTCCCTTCAAGTCCCAGCTAGAATTCCACCTTCTGTAGGAAACTTTCCTTCGCCCGTCATTATCTTGGCTTTGTTCCATGCGTTGCTGTTTGTAGAAACTTGTTTGCATGTTGGCTGCCACTAGACAATGAGCAAAGACTTCCTTCTGCTTTTCCTTGCAGCCCCAGTGCCTTGCATAGGGACTACACATAATAGGTGACTAATAAATGCTTATTGCCTAATGACTCTGTGGTAATGACTTGGTGTCATATCCAAATACACCAGCTGCAATAATAGCTAGCATTTCTCTACTCTGTTAGTGTTTGCAAAGAGATGGGCATATGTTAACTCATCTGAACTTCATAGCAGCCCTAGGTACTATTATTATCCCCACTTTACAGATAAGGCTTAAAGAGGCAGAGTGGCTTGGCCAGGGAAACACAGCTAATCAGCATTGAAGGCTGGATTTGAACTTGGATTTTTGGACTCCAGGTCTGTTGTTTTGTCCACTGCACAGCTGGTGGCCATCCATGAAGAAGCGTGTGATAGATTCATGCATTCAGAATACACAGATAGGAGGCCTAACTTTGGGCTCCAGCTTGGAGGTGCCCTGGCCTCTCCATCCATGTGATACCTCATGCTGCCCAGTCAGCCGGCTTTCTCTGTTTCACAGGATGCCAGCATTGGCCATGACAAAGGGATACCCAGCTTCTTCGAGGAGCTCTCTGCTGAGGAAGACCCCAGCCTCCACCTCCTACCTCCCATCCCCATGGCAGTCTGGTCCAGTCAGACATAGATCCAAGTTTTAGGAACTTCTTCATTTATTTGTTTTGAAATACACTGAGTGACAATCTGTCTCTCTTTAGTGCCTGCCCCCATATGCCACACTTGAAGCAAACCAGGCAGGTCCAGTCTCTTTTCCCTGGGACAGCCCTGGAGAGATGGAAACACGGATTTGATCTGCAAGTTCTCTTTCCCAGTCTAGACCTGAATGGACTTACCTTCCAGTGGTCCAGTGTCCAGAACCTTCCACACCAGGAACTTTTCCCCAAAAATCTCTCTTTTTTAAAAAATTGTAATTTCTGCCATATTAGACAAGCCCAAAGACATTCACAGGCCCAGCCCCACAAGGTCCATTCCTCCTACATAGTCCAATGAAGCCTTATGAGGATGAGAGTGTGTCTCTGCCCACCTGTACCTGGGACCAGTTTTATTTTTTTATATTAATTTATTAGTTTAGTTTTAGTTAACAAGATTCAATTCAATAGTTCCTTGATTTTCAAATTTCCTTTACTTCCCCCCACCTCCCACAACAGCATATAGTCCAGTATAGGATCTGCAAATACTTTTATATTAGACATTAGTCCAATTACAAAGGCGAATTGTACTAGGTGGGATGAAAAATGGTAAAGAAGAAATAAAACCAAACAATGAAAGGAAAAAGATCAATTAGTTTGCTTCCATGAGGATTCAAGCTCAGTTCTTTCTAGTTATATCTCTGGATGTTGCATTTCTTTCCTTCATGAGTCTTTCGGGATTGACTTATATTACTGCATTGCTGAAAAGAGTCTAGTCTGTCATAGTTGGTCATCACACATATGTTGTGTCTGTGATTGTATACAAATTTCTCCTGATTCTACTCTTCTCACTCAGAATCAGTTTGTATAAGCCTCTCCAGGTAAATATGAAAACTGTCTCCTCCTCATTTCTTATAGCACAATAATATTTCATTACATTCATATACCCCAACTTGTTTAGCCATTCCCCAATTGATGGGCACCCCTTTAATTTCCAATGAAATATTTTGATAACTATTTTATCTTCTGATTCCAGGACCTCAGGACAGTTTTCTTTGACAATCTCTTGGAGGATGTTGTCTAGGCTGCTTTTGTCATCATGGCTTTCTGGTAGACCAATAATTCTTAAGTTATCTCTCTGGATCTGTTCTCTAGGTCAGTTGTTTTTCCACTGAGATATTTTACATTTTCTTACAATTTTTCAACCATCTTGTTTTGTTTGATTGACTCTTGGTGCATCATAGAGTTCTGAGTTTCAATGTGAGTGATTCTAATTTTTAGCAAATTATAGTCTTCAGTTAGTTTTTGAAGGTCCTTTTTTAGGGAGGTATTTTCTCCAATAACTTCACTAATTTTACTTTTTAAGGATTTGTTTTATTCACTGAGACTTTTTTCCAAGTTGGTCACTGCCTCCCTGATTTGGTCTTTAAAATCTTTCTTAAGCTCCTCCAAGAATGCTATTTGGGCTTGAGGCCAGTTCATATTTCCTTCTGTGGTCTCAGGTGTGGGTAGAAAGTCAGAATTGTCCCGTGTATTTGGTCGTTCTTGACCTACATAGTAAGCTCTGATCCATTTTCTTCCCTTCCCCTTCTCCTTCTCAGCTTCCTTCCTTCCTATTGTGATTTCCTATTTCTTAATTTCTCAGGCTGTGAGCTAAGGGCCTGGTCATTGACTTTGAATGCTGTAGCCTCTGGGTGTCCAGTTTGTGGCTAAGGCAGGAATCTCAGAGAGGAATGTAGATGAGCACAGAGTAGTCTGTGGAAGTGGATGGATCTGACCCCTTCAGATTTCTGCCTCTATACCCCTGGGCTATAAGCAGGCTTTTGTTGGTCAGGTGAGGTGGGACTTGTTGGGACCCCTCCCTCTCTTCTCTTTAGACTCCTGGCTGTCTCAGTTACACCCCTTCTTGGAGACTCCAAAGCCTGAGGCTATTTCCACTAACTTGGGAATTCTGTCTGGGTGGGAGACTTATCTTTGGGTTTTCTACTTCATGAAGGAGGGAACGAGGATTGGAGCAACTAGAATTTACTTTGCCATTCTAGCCCCTGTATTATACAGGCAGGCAATTTCTAAACTTCTGGGCTGGGGGCCAATAGCTGCAGGAGAAGCTGCTGTCTCCACTGGGGGCCTGAGTCTCCTACCTGGCTCCAATGACTCCTCCTGTCCCCCTGTGAGATGATGGTGAGATGACTGTGATTCGCCCTTGCTAAGTCTGCAGGATGGGGCTTCTTCTCTCTCTGGTGTAGTCTGCTTTTCTGCTCTTAAGTCTGAGCTGTGCAGGCCCTACGTTCTCTGAGCTTGCCCTGTCCGGATGCACTGGGCAATTTCCCGGACTGGATTCTGCCACGCTCCGTCTCCAAGTGGATTTTGTCACTCCAGAATCCATTCAGATTCACTTTTTAAGGTTTAGTGATGGAGGAGCTTAGGGCAGTTACTGCTTCCTTTCTGCCATCTTGGCTCCAACCTCCTGGGAGCAGTTTTCTATCTCCATTTGGCCTAAGGTTTGAAATGCAAAGTCGCATAAAGGTTCATCAATTTATTCCAGTTCAAGGATATTTGCTACCATTTCCCATTAAGTTTCTTATCTCCGTGTCAACTTCGTGTGACCCAAAATGAAAACATCCTCCTATTCTAGCTTTGAATGCACTGACTCCATGAAATTGGAATTTTACAAGATACAGCATTAAACACTTCCAAGGAACTGGCTGCTCTGGCTGCCTGCCAGCCCCAGTGGAGGCCTGACTCCCCCCTCTCTTATTCCCAACTTTGTTTTCCCTGGGGAGTCAGTGTTCCCAGAGACCAGGGGCATATGAGCCTCCCTTCCCCATAACCCTGCAACAACCTGGTCATGAGGGGAAAGAAGACCATGGCATCATGGCATGATGACCCGGCTCTGATTTGTTGTTTCTTGGTCCATGACCAAGTGAAATCCCCGGGAGTCTCCACAGGGGTCTCTGGCATCAAACTTGTATCTCAAGGTCACTGGGCTTGTCTTGTCCTGGAAGGGTTTGTATGGCCCCCTCCTCCTGCCTCCTCTGTTAGTAAAAGTTCTTCTGCAAACACTATCTCAGCAACTTTTACTAACTACTATCATTCTCACTAAAATTTATATGGTACCTACTATATACCAGTCTCTGTGCTGAGAAAATTAGAGGCAGTGGCTGTTATAAAACCCCTCCCCTTTTCTACAGATGAGGAAACTGAGGCAAGCAGGGGCTGTAGATTGCCCTCACAGGAGCTGCTCAAGCAAAGACCATGTGGCCACTTATCCTTTCTCTTGCCATGGGTGGAATGTAAACTGGCCTCCCCGTCCCTCATCACCTTCCCAGTTTTGAATGGCCTTCCTTCTGGGAAGGCAATTGCAGCTTGATAGAACCCAGGTGATAGAACCTTGGGGTCTGCTCTAGGACTCACAGGAATATCCAATCACCTCAGCACCACGGAAAGGCTTTTGGGTAAGATGTTAATGGAACTGCCCACATAAGCCCTATGTTATCTCTGAAGATATAGGCCCAGTGAGCATTCCTGCAAAGAGAAAGGAATTGAGCTAAATCATCAAGGCCATTCAGCCCCAATCAACCAGTGAATCAGCAAGCATCAATTAAGCACCTATGTTTTGCCAGGATCTGTGCTGGACACTGGAGATAGACACAAAAGAGAAATGGTCCCTGTAGACTTTACCTGGTGAAGCCACCATGTGTTCTGTCCATGGAAGAGAAGACGGAGTGCCTGGAGAGAGGAGAGCCTGAGTCCAAAAGGCTTCTTCCCACCAGTCCAGCCCTTTCCTCTTCATGGTTCCCTGAAGGCTGGCACAAATCCCACTTCCTGGCCTCATTGTGGAAGAAGCAATGAGTTTACTTGTATAGTTTCTCTGTGTTGGTGTCTTTTCCTGAGGATAGCTAGGGACCCTGTCTTATCTAAAATTTCTACTGCCCCGCCTTCTGAGTTGGGCATATAGTAGGTACCTAATGAATGGTTAATTGAATTGAGGGGGATTCTCCCTTTGGAATGGCATCTGTGTTCACCATAATGGAAAACACAAGACCTGGGATAAAGGAAGGCAGCATCTCTAAATTTGCTCCAGCAGGAATGCAGTGAGATATACTCATATTATTAGAGTTGAGAGAGACCTGGGGAGGTCATCTTGTCTTCATTTGGCAGGTGAGGAAACTGAGGCCCAAAGTGGTCATAATGCTGGAGAGGGCCAGAGCTAGGACTCCCAGACCTTAGGGCTCTGGGCCCAGTGCCCTCCACCACTCCCCAGTGACCTTCTGATTTCTGGGTGTTTATGAGAGACTTGGCCACCCTTCTGGCCCCGAAAGCAGGAAAAGGTCCAGCATTCTCTGCCTAAAGGAAAAAAGTGGCCCAGATGAGGGCTTTCCAGGGGAGGATGTGGGTCTGGGGAATTCTCCTGGTTCATGTGAAGGCTGCTTGGTTCTTTCCCTAGGAATTTTTGGTACTCCACATTTACCTTGTAAAGAGTCTTGGGCCCAGGCCATAGGCCATGATGGAGCAGCCCAGCTCCTGGAAGGACTCCTTCTTAGGGGCCGATCCAGGCCTTATCAGTCTGTTATTTTCTTTTCCAAACTCCAATGCAATCTCGGAGCCAGAACTCCAAGTGTCCCTTTCCACAAAAGGCTTGTTCTTGGTGGGGGTGAGGAGTGAGGTGGTGAATGCATTAATTAGGCACTAACTGTATGCCAGGCTCTGTGCCAAGTGCTGGGGATATGTTCCTGCTCTCAGGGTGCTCACATTCTAAGGGGGAAGAGAGACACATCAGCCATATCCAAGAAACTCTTGAAGGAATTTAGAATTGAGGCAGCCTGAGTCTGAGGGGTGCATACCCCTCAGGGCAGATGTAATGCCAGGGGGCTCTTTACTCTGTATGGTGGGGGCCAGATGGCTGCCAAGGCTCTTCCAGCTCTGAGCCTGTGGCCTTCTTACATCTTTGAGGATGCCAGGGGGAGGAGGAGCCAAAGAGAACCCTGAGGTGGTGAGTATGGGTGACCAGGAAAGGCCGATGCTCTTGAAAGAACCAGTAGATTAGGAAGAGGAGTGAGCAGCCTTGTGGGGCAGAGAGTGGAGCCCACACCGGGCACCATGTGGAGCGTCCTGGTGGAGGGTGCTTGGGTGCAAGCTGGTGAGAGAAATGGGCAAGGGCTGGAGGTCAGCCTTGGGGTCAGGGCCACTTCTGTTTATGCCATTTCATTCACTTGAGTTTTTCTTTTCTGTGAGAGGGCGTCATCCACCTTACTCCCAGAGTCCTTGTGAGAACCCACTCAGACAATGCACAGAATGACTTTGGGAGCCTTAGCACACCCTATAAATGCTAGCTTTGATGGTTATTATTAGGAACAGAGGAGATCTGAGCAACAGGGAAGGCTCCATTGAATGAGTAGAGACTGGAGAGATCAGAGGGACAGAGACAGAGAAAGGAGGGGACTGGAAGAGGTCTGGGGAGGGAGGAACCTCGGCTTACTCCCATCCCACTTGGGAGACAGACCACCTCTTTGTCAGAGAATGGACCAAAAGAGAGGAGAATGGAGGGGAAGCTTTGACACCCAGTAGGAGACAAGGGAGCTCATGGTAGACAGCCTCCATTTTCACGGTGACCCAGGGCCAGCTCCTCTGAGGGGAGGCTGTGGGGAGGGCACCCAGAAAGCAAAGATTTGGAACTTGTACTGGCATGTAGCAGTGAGGGCTGGGGGGAAGTGAGAGCAGTGAATGGGGCTGAACCTTAACACTGAACACCAGTATAGCCAGCGGGCCTCTACTACCCCTTACTGAAAGTGTGAGGAGACCATGTGCAGTTTGGATAATCAGTGCCAGTGTCTAGCGCACAGCCCATTCACACAGGGCTGGGCACATGGTAGAAGCATAATAAAGGTTTATTGATTGGCTGATTGATTTTTCCATTCCTCTGATGGCCAACGTGGTTTCTTGGACAAAAGTCATTGCGCATTTGGTATCTTCATTAGAACATCCCATCCCTTAATGCATCATTAATTAGTTAATTAGCACAACTATTCCCTCTGCTGGAGCATTTGCCTTCCTGACAGTTTGGGGGTGCTGGTTGTTTATAACCATTGACATTGAGCCAGGCCGTGTCTGGAGCTGGGAGGGGGCTTGGGAGCCGTCTAATCCAACCCTCTCGATGACGGGAGGACCTTCTGCTTCCAGACTTGGTGGTGGTCCAGGGTGCCAGCTTAGTCCATTGAGTTCTGGGATTGAAATCAGGAAAATACAGTTGGAAATCTGACCTTTCCCACCTGTGAAACCCCATCTGTGTGACCCGAGGCAAGTCACTTAAGCTGTAGGTGCCATGAGCCACTGCTTCCCACAAGTACATCAAGTCATGCACTGTGCTCTCTGATCTGTGACTTGCCCTGATGGAGAGAGCTCCCACACAAGGAGGTCTCTATGCTGCAGAAATTGCAGCTTTTTCCTGCAGCTCTGCCTCTGCAGGCACAGAAATCTTTGACCGGATTGTTCTTTTTTGGTCATCTTTGATTTGATGACACTCTGAGGGCATGCTCCTAATGGAATTATTGGGCCAAAGCATAGGATTATTTTTCACTTCTGTTGGTATTGCCAGGCTCAGGCCAAAGTTAGAGCATGGACCAACCACACTTGCCCAGACTAGGGTAGAAGCTGAGTCCCAGGAAGGACCCACAAGATTGGCCATCCCTACTCCAATGCCCCACAGCCACCCCCATGCACCTCCATGGTTCTCCTCCCTGTCAGAGGTCTCCGAATAGGTCCCCCCCAGACCCTGGGCCGGGTCACCAGGGCCAGATTGCACCCTAAGGTAGATGCCAGGACAGCAGGGCAGGGCTGGGCTCAGCTGAGGCTTGGGAGGCTTGGGGCTGGGGCCAGAGTCACAGGCCTCCTTGGTCACCTCATCCTCCTCATCTATGTGTTCACAGCTGAACTTTCCTCATGGACCCAATGCCACAGGCAGCTCAAGGGTCATTAGCCCCATACTTCAGAGTGTATATACCAGTACGTGGCCTTTGCATGTCTCAGTGGGTATTCTATGTCTGTATGTGTGTATGTCAGGGGGACACACACAGGTGGGAGTGGAGCCAAGCCTCAAAGAAGAGTGGAGATACTAAGAGACAGAGGTGGGGGGGTGGTACACAGTCTATACAAAGACAGGGACATGGGACAGAGAAAGTGAGAGGACATAGGCAGGTGCTGCTGGATCCCAGAGTGCTTGGAGGGGGCTAAGGTGCAGGACATCTAGGAAGGGGTACAGGGCGCTTGGGCTCCCAAAGGCTTTGAATGCTAGGCAGAAATGCTTGTATGTGATCTGGAGGTCACTGAGTGAGGGCTTTGGCTGCCAGTGGAGGATGGATGGGAGTAGAGGCAGGGAGATGCCCAGAAGAGACAGAAGGAGGGTAGGACAGTCCTCTAGAAGGCTCTCAGCACCGTGCCAGAGGGTGGGATGCAGTAGGAATCAGCACTGGGTCAGTGCCCACCATGGTCTTTTCATGAAAGTTGCTGTCCTTGAGTTTCTATTGGCTCTGCAGAGTGAGGCTCAACCTACTGATGTCATTTCTGGTTGTTTGCATATAAAAAGTCAGGGGGAGCTCCAGGTGAGCTGGAGGCTTTGGGCCCAGAAGCATGAGCTTGAGGCAGGAACTCTTGCTCAGCTGAATTCCGTTGGTGGCCCTGCTGAATATCTTTACATCTTCTTTTCTTAACTACTCAGTGTTTTGTTTCAGTCGCAAGCCTAAGGTTCTGGGGCTGGCCTGAATCAGACTTTTCCTACAACCCCCAGCACATTCCTCTCCATTGCTTTGGTCTGACCCCACATGCCTCAATCACCACCAATGTCCTCCTCATCTTCTTTGTTATAACAAGGAAAGGAACATCGACTGCCTGTGCTGGGGACAATTAGCCCCTATCTGTGGAGGGAAGTTTGCAATAGCTGGAGCTGCTTGCCAGAATGGCACCTCAGAGAAATTGCCTGGCCCTCTCCTCTCCCATCAGGGTTGTAGAGATGTGGGTCAGCAGAGTCTGTGTGGCATCCAAGGCCATCATGGCCCTGATAGCGCTCCCTGGAGAGCCGCCCTGAACAGATTTCTGGCCGGCCACGGCAGGGTGGGGCGGGGAAGGGGTCTTGGCACAAGTCTTTCATAGGATGGTGGCTCACACACCTGACTCAGGTTTGAAGGAGGTTGGCTCACCAGCCTAGGTCAAATGGTGACTCGAGGTTCATTTCTAGCAATGCCCTCTACGCTCTGGGGATGTTCCCATCAACTTTCCTGGATTCTTCATGCAGCAGGAATTCATTGGGTCTGCCAGAACAGCTCTGTCTGTGATTCTGAAACCCAAAGCCTTTCCAGTGGATATCATGGCTCCCTGCCTTTTTGGAGGTCCGTGTGTCTTGGACCATGGAGGTCAGCACTGATTTCTAGGCCTTCATGGGCCACAGCAGAGGAGAAAGTACCCCAATTCCATGAGCCGTTCATTTTCAAGAATCTGAGACTGCCTGGGATGATGGGAGTGGTCCACACACAGCCCTGGCATTTCCCATGTGCACTATCACTGTGATTGATTGGGACCACAGTGGACCCAGAGTGAGGCACACAGGAGGCACTTAAACACATCTTTGAGGGGGAAGCCACGGTGGGGTCAGACTCCCTATCTGTCAGGGATTTGTGCAGATGCCTCCAAGGTCCTTTCTATTCTTATTTATATATTTTTTTTCTAATTCTGTCTTCATGGACTTATCCTCCATGTCTAAGTGGATGAAGACTGACGTATTTCTATAGATTCATGGAGTGGCTGGGCTGAAAGCAACCTCTGAAGTCAGCAGGTCTGAACTCCTCTTGTGTGGTCAGCACCCCCACCGCAGCACCGCCAGGTCAGAGGTCTTAGCCACAGTGTGCCCAGAGGCTGGTGGCAGAGCCAGGGTCCCAGCCAACCTCTCTTAATGCCTCTTACAGAGCTCTTCTTCAGGGCACCCCTCAGCCCTCACACTGACAATGCTTTTAGCTGGTGTTATTCAAATATGATTTGGAATGGCAGGCAGCCTAAATCATTCTTCCCTTATAACTGATACAAGCTCAGCCCCAGGGTAAGTCTTTAATCTTCCTCAAGAGGTAAAATGTCCAACGTTTTGGTAAACAAACAGCTCGTAGGAATGCTACGTTTATTTTAAGTTTTAGGCATCTATGTGGAGGAAGCTCTACTCTATACTCATTAAATCAAACAACTATATTAGGAATCCCTTAACAAAATCCAGGTATTTACAGTAAATTTTGCCTTGGAATGTTGACTCATGTGCGGACAGCTGGGAAATGACTGCCCTTCCTGCTGAGCTGGCTTTGTATGAGCTGCCCCCTTCCAGGGGATGCTAGGAACGTACAGTAAGTGCCGTAAGCGCTCAAACACATGCCTCTTATTTTCTGGTGATAAAGGGTGGAAGCCCGAGCCCATGGGCACTGCAGTAAACCGGGAATGCCTGCCTGTTCAGTGTCCTCAATGTGGAAGATCCCGATACCCCAGTAGTTCTTAGCTGTTGCTCTACAAGGTGAAAAACATGATCCGATTGAGAAGGCACCGTTGGCAGCTAGAAATGCCCTGGCCACTGCCTGCCTCTCTGACGTCCAGGTCTAACTTACCAGACAGGACCTGGCTCTCCAGGCGTTCTCTCTGGCCATCCCCCCCCCAACGCCTGGAACTCTCCTCTGCTCCGATTCCTGCCTTTCCGGCTTCCTTCTGGAATTAAGCCTCCCCCTGCCGGGCTTAATTCCAGCGCCTTCCCCGTCCACTGTCTCCTGTTTGTTTGATAGGTAGCGTGTTTGTCCCTACTTGTTCCCTTGTGGTTTCCTTCATTAGGTTGTGAGTGCGCATTTTCCAGGTGGGCAGGGGCTGCCTTTGGCTTTTTTCTTTTCTTTTTCTATATCTCGGCACAGTGCTGGATACATAGTAGGTGCTTCATAAACATTTACTGATTAATTGATTAGATCTTACCTTGGATGCACTCATCACCACAAACTAAATGAGCCCCTTCACTTTAGTAAGGAATTATTAAGCAATGCCTGTATACATCCCTGGGGATTCAAAGGCAAAATTGAAATATTCATTATCTTGAAGGACATTACATGGACCGGAAGAAAATAATGTGTGCACAGATGAGTGTGTATGAAATATTTATGGAAGGCAGAAGCGCTCACAATTGGGGGGAAGGCAGACGATAGGTGGTAAGAGGAAGCTCTATTGGGCAGAAGTGAATGGGGTGAGTGTCCCGGCACAGGCACAGGGAGGAACCTGGGCAAATGCTTGAAAGTGTTAAGTTTGGAAGCAACACCTATGGCACCGGGGCTAGGCTGAGCCTGGCCAGAGTCTGGTCAGTGAGACATAGACCAGAGCCACAACGTGTTCTTAACCTTTCAGGTGCCCATGGATCCCTTCCGTGCGCTTTCTCAGACTCCTTCTCTGGGTGGATTAATGCACAAACTACCTTAAATACATAAATTGAATTACAAAGGAAATCAAAGTTTAGTCAAAATAATGAAGTAATTGTGTTTGTTTCTGTTTTTCCATTCCAAGTTTGCAGACCCCCTGAAATCTAACCCTGGGTTCTGTGAACTCTTGGCTAAGGGGCTCAAGTGTTGGGCTACAAACATCTGTGCTTTATCCCAGACTCCAGAAGGACGTACTGGGGTTTCTTAAACCAGTCGATGCCCTGGTCACACTGGGGCAGGAAGGAAACCATCGTAGGACTCAGTGAAGGCAGGCACAGAGCTACAGATAAAATAAGAAGACTGGCAAGTTGGCTGTTTTCACTGTAGCATCACACATAAGAGAGAGGAGTATAGGAAATAAGCCTTGAGAAAGTCACCTCCAGTCAGACCACAAAGGGCTTTAATTGTCAGACACAGCAGTTTGTATTATTTCCCAGGGGTAGTAGGGAGCCACAGTCTGCTCTGTATGTTCTGGGTGACTTCTCTATAGCCCTGGGAGTGCATCTGCTCCAGTGACCTTGGTCACTGTAGAAATAGCCCGTGTACACAACACACATGGTCCTGGAAGAAAATGGGCTCAAACTTGACCAAATAAATGGTAGAATCCCAGCTCCCAATGACTGGCTCTATACGAAGTGTAGCTCCCTGCTGGGCTCTGAGATTGGTGCTCTTACATAGGTTCTGAAGCTGCCTTTACATAGTGTGTCTAGTTCTTCTTTGGTGTGAGACAGGTGACACACACACAGGCAGGCACGCACATGCACAGTAGTAAAATACAAAGTCATAGGGGAGGGAAAGCCATACCATAAGTTGGGAGGGGCAGAAAAAACATCAAGCTGAAGGTGGGATCTGGGCTTTTATTTTGAAAGGAAGATGGGGACTGTGAGGGAGAGATCAGAAACCTAGGAACAAAGACTAACCAGGAGACAGAAGATGCGATATTGTGAGTGAGGAACAGGGAGGTCAATTTGGCTGTGTTACAGAGTGTAGGAGAGGAAGAACTGGCCAAGAAGGTGGAAAAGAGGGGTTGGGTCAAGATTGTGTTGAGTTTTAAAAGAGGATCGAGATGGCACAGTGGATAGAACACCTGGAGTCAGGAGGACCTAAGTTCAAATCTGGCCTCAGATACTTTCTAGCTGTGTGACCCTGGGTAAGTCACTTAACCCTAATTGCCTCTCCATACCCCCTACACCAACCCCCCCCAAAAAAAAAGAGGAACAGAGGTGCTAGCAGCAACAAGAAGCTCCTGGAATTTATTTAATTAGGTATTCTTATGGTTAGAATTGCTCTTAAGCAAAAGCAGTGTCCAGGGTAGACCTCCTCCATTAGAACATCAGCTCTTTGAGGGTAGAGACTATCTTGGTTTCTTGACTTTGTAGCTCTAGAGTCTAGCACAGTACCTGGCACAGAGGAGATACTTGACTAAGTGGCATCTTTGCATCTGGCTAGTTGGCTCTCCATGGACTGGGGTGAGGCAAGGACCCCACTTGGAGGGCTATGGCAATGATACAGGGTGTTGGCAAGAAATGCTCAAAAAACATCTGGCCCAGAGTGGCATGCTTGCTGCGCCCAGACCCTGTGAGTCATAGGGAGCCCCAAAGTCCCAGGGATCTCAGGAGATCTAGGACCATGCTGCCCTTCTTCCAGAAAGCAGGAGAGGACAGACCATTCTAATTAGGTGTACCTGGAGCATCCCCCATGCTGTGGATATGAATGCTTGTCTGTCTCAGCTATCCTGTCCTAGGCAGGGATCCCCACCCCATTCCCTCTTCAACGGATTGTGTCAGGCTCCATTCAGATACCACCATCAAAGAGAAGCCTTTCCTACCCAAGTGGGTGTTGAACAAGACCACGACGGTGATGAAGGTAGCTCCCGTTTACATGACGCATCTCACTGGATCCTTACAATATCCATGGAAGGCAGGTGCTGTTGTTAGCCCCATTTTCCACAAGAAATTGGGGCAATGAGAGGTCCCATGACTTGTCCAGAGTAACACACCCAGTGAGCATCTGGGGGTCCAGGGCTCCCAGGCTGTTTCCACCAGTGAGTTTCTGTGATCGCACAAAGAGCCAGACTCCACTGGCCAACCATGTGAGAGATTGGCTCACTTGGCAGAAATCCCAGGGCAGCGTTCCCCAGGGGCTGTGAGGTCTCCTACGGCAGGTCTCCAGCGCAGTCTCATTTGCACAGAGGTGGTGTTCGTGCTTGGGAAGTTCTTCCTTCCATTTAGCCTTAGTCTGCCTCTTTGACACCCACTGGGCCTGCTTCTTCTCTCTTGGGCCAAGCAGAATGATACTGATCCCTCCATCACAGGGCACTTTTTAAAAAATGTATGTGTGGCTCTTTGGGTCTTCCCTTCTGCCATATAAACATCACACACACACCCCGCCATGTTCCTTAAAATGGACTCCTTTATCCTCATTACTCCCTTCCTGGTGGGTTTACACACAGGGCCCAAGGCTCTGTTTCAATCTGGACATTTCAAATAACCAATGGGAAACAAAACCAAGGAAATGAAACTTTAGAATCTCCAGTGAGTCTCTTTCATGGACCCCATCATACAGATGGGCAGAAATCCCCATTCTCTCTGTTTACAGTACAGCTTTAAGTCTGCTACTGGCTGAGGGAGGTTGTCTCTTGGCTTTCTGTGCCCAAAGCCCAGAGCTAAAACACAGCACTAGCATCTCCCTTTGGGTCGGGAGTGGGGCATTCCTTAGATACCTGACCTTCTGCCAACTCAGGTAGTCCCGTCCCCCCCCCCCCCCAGATTAAGTGGTGTCTGAATCATCCCTCTGAGACAAGGAAGCCCGGGACTTTTCCTTGTTATCTTTTTTTCCACTGGTTTTGTTTAAGAAAAATGATTTTCCTATCCACTGTGTAAGGCTGTTTGGGAATGGACAAGAGCTGGGCAGAAGGGGGGAGAGGATGGAAGATTGCTGGCATGAGAAGTAAACCAAGTCTTTGGAAAATAGATGGGGCATCCAGCCTCATGTTACTTAATGTAAATGTTTTTATTCCTAGAAATTGTGCTTCTTCAGATTCCTGTTTATAGAGAGACGCCCAGAGGATAGACAGTGATAGGGACCGAGCCTCAAAAAGACCCAGGGACTTTAGAGGGTATCGGAGACTGCAGGGATGGGGAAGGTCTTAGAAATGCAGAACACAGGGGTCAGACCTGGAGGGGCCTCAAAACAGCACATGGGGTCAAAGGCAGTAGTGAGGCCCCCAAAAGTGGGGGCAAGGAGGGAGAGAAGAGAAACCTGGCTCCAGGAGAGACCGAGTCAGTCATCACCAGAGCCAGGCCAGTCCAGGGGGAGAGGCTAAGGTTTCAGTGAGGAAGTGGTAGCAATGGGGCAAATGCAGGAGGTGGGGCAAATGTGTGGGGAGGCTGCCCAGGGGCAGGGAGGGAGGGCCTGCGGGGGTAGGACCCTGCCCGGGGGCAGCCCAGTCAGGTGGGGAGTGAGGGACTATGACCTTGGATGCAGGTAGTCCAGGCTCCCACCCCACCCCACCCCTGGCCTTGTCTCTGCTGGTGGTGAGGATGATGCATGTGCAACGTTGCAGATGTGGCAGCCTGTGGAGAGGGGAATCTTCATCTCAGAGCCATTTTGACAACTATATTTCAAAATAATTGGTTTCCATTGTGATCCTCTGTGTTTAACGTTAAGCATTTCACACTGTTCTGAGAATGAGACCCATGTACAGTCTGTCCGATAGGGCACTAAGCAGGGCCTGAGCCCCTGGGCGGGAAGCTGAATCCACCAGCTTGTCTGCCCCAGTTGGGAAGGGCCCTGGCAAGCATCTGGCCCAGCCTTGGAGGTGGAACACTCCGACCACTGCCGTCATGGCAGCATGTAGCTGGGTTACAGATCTTAGCCTCTGCGTGGCACCTGGTGGGACACAGGCCTTACTGCCTAGCCAAGCATCCATTCCACAGCTGGCCCGCCCAGCTTGTTAGGATTCTGTTGTCTTCACTCCCAGAGGGAGGTGGACAGACACACGTTCTCATCCCTGTTTGACAGATGAAGAAGCTGCTCCATGGCCTGTGGAGTGAAAAGGATGGGCCCTGTGGGTGGAGGAGGAGGAGGAGCCCCCGAGCTGGAGATGGAGCCTGGGCTCCCACCCAGCTCTGCCCCAGGGGACCTGCATGTGACCTCCTCTCTCTACCTCAGCTTTTCAATCTGTGAAATGTACAGAGGGGACCTTCTCCAATGCTAATTCTGCTCTGCTCAGACTGATGATGACCAGTACTATGAGGTTAGAAAAAAAGTATTGCTTCTTTATTTCTGGATGGAAAGACATCCAGGAAGGTTTCTGCCCCCAGTTCCCAGCCTTCAGAAAAGCAGCAAAAGACTACACCCCTCCAGGGGTCCCCAAAGACAAAGGCTTGGCTTTCTTCCTCTCAGGCTAGTCTGTTTAGGCAGACTGAGGTTTGGTTCACTCCCTCAGCCCTGGACCTTCCCCTTCTAACTGAGACATGAGACACTCTGCCCTGAAAGGGGGAGCTCGAGAGCTTGGCCTCCCTAGACTGTCAGGCACCAAGCTGCTCTTGGGGAAAGATTTCCCAGCTCTGGGTGGGGGAGGCTCTGGAGTTGGGGCACTCCCCATTCTGTGTGGGGTCATTTTCTTAGCAAACAGCTTATTTATGTCTCCCTCTGTCTCCTAAGGGAGGAGGGTTCTATATAGTTGGACAGAATGAGCCACAGAACAGACCCTCTTCTCTCCCCACTGCCCCCACTCTGAGTCACTGCAGCCAAGGAAAGCATCCTCCTCAGTGAGGGGTGGGATAGGGGACTCTCACACTGCTTCCAGAGGCCCAGCTCCAGCCAGGCCCAGAGCCATCCAGACTGAGAGTCCTTAATGGGCAGGGGTGGGCCGCCCTCCTGGCCAGGAACCCCCAGGTGGCATCACTCCAGACTCATGTCTGGCATGCCCTGCCCAAAGGTAGGTAGGAGAGCAAGCCCCAGAGTCTCAGGGGACTCCTGCCCCAGACTCAGTGAACACTGCCTCCACCAGAACCCTAGACTTAAAAGCCGAGAGGGTTTAGGGGAGGTTCTTGTGGGAGTTATGGACAGGTACAGGTTGGAGGCCACTGGAGGCCACTGAGGTTCTTTCCAGCTGTGAGACTGTGAGATAGAAAGGACCTTAGCTCCACTTGTCATAGTAATGGTAGTAGCGGTAGGAGGAGGAGGAGGAGGATTAGTGGGTGGGAGGCGTAGGAGTAACAGCAGTAATCATCACCCTCACCATTACCCTCTGAGGCTTGTAAAGCACTTGGCACAAGTTAACTCATTTGATCGCACAGGAGCCCCGTGAGGTAGGTGTTGTCACTACACATGAGGAAACAGCAGAGAAAAGGTAAAGTCACACAGCAGGTGAGTGGAGGATTTGAACTCAAGTCTGCCTGCTTCTAGGTCCAGGACCACGCCCAGTGAACCATATAAAGCTTTAAAGTAGCTAATACCATTTACCTGCATGGCCTCATGGGAACCACATGCCAGCCCAGTGAGGTTGGCTCTATTGTGTGTAGAGTTATCCTTCTTTCATAGAGGAAAAAGGTAAATCTCAGGGAGGTTAAGTGACTTGGCCAGGGTCATGGAGCCAGGAAGGGACCGTGGAGCCTGTGAAGCTGGGCATAGACTCAGGTCCTTCCCCATGCTGGCTGCCCTCCTCTGGGGGTTCCCCTGACTCCAGGACCAACATTCCATCCACATCCCCATATTATCCTCCAAGAGAGGGATTTGACAGAGTGAAAGGAGCCAGAGTTCCCTTGCTCTGACTCTTCTGGGTCATGGACACATTCCTTTGCCCCCTACTGTGCTCATCAGTGAGATGAGAAAGCTCATCTGGGCAATACCTGTCTGCATTCTACAGGTTGGTAAACTGAGGTTCAGGCTGAGTAAAGGACTTGTCCAAAGTCACAATCCCAGAATGTTAGTGCTGGGATGGGGCTCAGGAGCTCCATTTCCACTTCTCTCACAGAAAATGATGATGCCCAGAGAGGACCAGCCCTTCATTTATACAGCTCAAATAGAGCAGAAGGGGACCCCTGGGCATAGGCTGGGCACTGTACTCTTCTTTGCTATTTGTTAGAGCAGGGCAGGAAAAGTTGACCATGTAAGAGTTTCAGAAAAATTAAGAACCCCAAATAGAAAAGACCCAAACACCCAGTTTTCAGAGCTGCTGATGTGTAGCTGCTGACTTTGACTGAGACCAATGATGAGATAGCGAATTCAAACAGAAATCAATTTACTAGGCCCTTTCCCTGCTCCCAAGAAGCTTCTCCTGGGTCCTTGGAAAGAAGGTCCTGCCAGGCAGGGGTAGGTCCTAGGCCTGGGGCAGAGGCAGTCCTAGGCCCTTGGCAGCCACTCGGGGCACTTCCACCATCACTTCTATTTATTTTGCTCTTCAAAGCACATAAGCTTGTGGCATGGCCCCTGCAGTCACCTCCCAGGCTGACTTTGTGCCATCCCTACTCCTGCCCTTGACCCTAGAGATCACTGCTAAATCCCCTAAGATGTACAAGAATGTGTCAAAGACATGCAGTGGTCCAGGAAAGGTTCCTAGCTAAAAACCCAACCACACAACTTTCCCAAGAACCTGAGAGGCTTCCAGCCCATGAGTTAGGGATCTCCTGAGTGAGTCCTCCAGCCAACATGGTCTTCTCTACCCTTCAGTTTCTTTTCTCTTTTGTACAACATGGTTGTAAAACATTTGTTACTGGCCCAAATGGAAAATGTCACCTCAGACTTTCTGTCAGATTTTTTAATGTAAAAAACACCCACTGCCCTAGCTCCTCATCAGGAAATTGGCGCAGTGTGGCCTCTGGTCTGGATTCCCCACGTCACTGGATGCGCCCTGACCATGAGTGCTCTGCAGTTGTGCAGGGCTCTTGTTTCTGCTGCCTGGAAGTCGTTCTCCATTCGGGGAATGGAGTCGAGTGAGCAGAGCAGACAGGTGCCTAGATTTAGAGCTGGGAAGCACTCCAGAGCTCATCTCCTCTACCTCCTCTTTTTACAGTGAAAGAAACTGAGGATCAGAGAGGGTCAGACAGGCAATAAGAGGCAGAAATGGCATAGTAGCAGTGGGCTCCAGTTCTCAATTTCCAGTTATCACCAGATGTTTGGGGTCACACATAGGAATACATTTTTAAAGTAAGCCTTTCTTTTTTGTATCACTACAATGATCTGTCTTCTTCCTTGCCCTCTCAGAGATCCATAACCAATAGTGCTTTTAAAGACAGGAAAGAAAAGAGCTAAAATTTGGCGCAATTGATCAATACATGAAAATGTCAGGAAACCCCGGCACCTCTGAGGACCTCGCCTCTTCTTGAAAGAGCAGGTGGATGTTCTTCCTCTCTCTCCTCTGAAGCTCTGCTTGGGCATTGACATTTTGTAGCATTCAGTTCTGTAGGTGGGCATCATACTTCCTTCTAGTTACATTGTTGCAGTCATGTATATTCTCTTCTGGGTTCTGCTTATGTCACTCTGCATCCATTCAGGGAGATATTTCCATGCTTCCCTCTATTCACCACACCCATCATTTCTTACAGCACAGGGCTATGCCATTATGTTCATGACCACAATGTTGTGTGACCAAGGTAATTGACTTTGTTTCCAGTCCTTGCTAACACGAAAAGTGCTGCTATAAATATTTTGGTATATATGGGTTTGTTTTTTTTTCTTGTTTTCAGTGGCCTCCTTGAAATGTAAACCTAGCAATAGATTCTTGGGGTCAAAGGGGATGGACATTTTAGTCACTTTATTTGAATAATTCCAAATTGATTTCCGTAGTGGCTGTGATGATTCATATTTCTTCCAGAAAGACACTTATTTAGTCTTTCTTTAGCCTCTGTATTCTTTGTAGAATCCAAGATTCCCTGGTGCCTATTTTGGGTTCCCCCTCCTAAAGAGTTTCTATATTACTCCTCTAGACTCTCTTCTTCCTGAGACTATAGGAGCTGTTTCCCCTTTATTGTTAGCCTTTGACTTGATTAGGTTACACCACATTTCCCCGCTATCATCTTCCTTCCCTCCCTTTTTAATAGTCTCGTTCCATCCCTTTGGTTTCTCTGAGAAAGCACTAATTCGCCTCCTGTGGACTGTGTGTTGTGAGGTTTACTTCAGGCTGGTTTCTTCACCCTCCCTTCTGTTTTATTTCTGCCTTTGGCCTTTCAGTTTCTTGGGGAACATTTGTAAAGACATCTCTTAAATATTTCTCTGTGGCTATTTTGTTGTGGCCTCAGCTTGCAGTGTGAGTTTGGACTTCAGGTATTTCGAAGTGCTTGAGAAGTGAACAGTGTCTTCAAGTCCATTCTTCTGCCTAAGGGTGTTTGAGTTACTCCTTTATCACTGAAAGTCTACCTTTCTGCATTGATACCTTGTTGTTCTTGAGTCCTCTCCGACTCTCTGTGACCCTATTTGGGGTTTTCTTGGCAAAGATAATGGAGTGGTTTGCCATTTCCTTCTTGAGTTCATTTTACAGACAAGAAAACTGAGGCAGATAGGGTTAAGGAACTTGCCCAGCATCACAGAGCTAGTAAGTGTCTGAAACCAAATTTGAATTGAGATTTGAGTTGAGTTTTCCTGACTGCAAGTCTGGAATTCTGTGCACTATGGTGTCCCTTAGCTGCCACAAATGAAAGGGGGCCACTAAACCATATGTAAGGATTCCTGCCTGCCTGCCACATACTTAGAAAAAACACATCAACATTGTCTATGTTCTACTGTATTTTTATTTTGTTACATATTTCCCAATTACATGGTAATTTGGTTTGGGCCTCATTAGGGAGTGGTGCTAGCTGGTATATTTAACAGTTTCTCTAGATTGTCCTAACTTCTCTGTAATGCATTCCCTAGCACATGGCATTCTGCCAATTATTTCTGCTCTCATAATTCTTATCTTTTGTTAAGACCTTTCAGGCCCTACATTCTGTAGTCCCATTTCTTTCAGGAACCTGAAGGATCCTCTGCTCTGACAGGTATGATTCACTTTCCTTCGCCTTACAATATTTATCAGCATCCCCATGAAGCTATATTCCCTTCTGTTCTTTATGCTGCCCTGGTAGTTTATTTGAGTATGCTTTAACTGATATTTAAAGGTCTTTAACTGATATTCCTTCCTCCTAGGAACTCTGGTAATTTCAGGGTTTTTTTTCTCCTTATTGTCTTCTATTGTTCACTTTCTAACTCCCTACCCTTTGATAGCAGTTTCCCTGAGGACTGAATCTCAAACATCTTAGCTTGCTCCCAACACTGATTGATTCACCTTTCACCAGCCTGGTGATGGCTGGAGGAGGGGAAGTACAAAATTGTCCCAGCAGGATATCGGCCTCTTTCCTTCAGGTTTAGTTGAGTGCCACAGAGCCTCCATGACACAGATTTTACCCCTGTTTCCTCTGCTCCTTCATTTTCTGGCCAAACTTTAATGTAGGCCAGAGCCCTGTAATCCATATTGCTGCCCCTGAGCCCCAATCAAGTTCCTGCTTTTGAGACCTTTGTTCTCCTGGGGCAGAGGTAGTGATTGGCAGAAAGCAGGGAAGAGGTGAGTTTTGTCCCATACTAGTGGATCGACTTATGGCACTCAGGTTACCCAGATGATGGTGGGCAGTTGAGGATGGGTGCTGAGGGAACAGTTTAAGGCTTAGAAATTCTTCTCTTTTCTTAATTCATTAAGCTTTTACCTTGTTTGGATTCCTGGAATCCCAGACCTTAGAGATAGCTGAAGGTGCTTTATCTTTGGTGCATAATTTCTGTACTGGAGAGGTGTAAGAGGTTGGGTGATCAGAGAGAATGACTAGTTCTCTATATTATGGGACACATGGCTCCCAAATCTGGAGATATACAAGTTAAAAGACCCTGAAGATTCTTTTTCATCCTACATAATAGCAAAGTTTCTATGAGGCATCTAGTTTAACTCACACATGGACAAGGACCTTCTACCATATCATTGCCCAGATGTTGTGTGCAAACAACCAGTGACAGGAAACTCATTACCTACTATGTAGATACTGTACTATAGGCAGCTGAACCTCCCATGGAGCTTGGCATGTCATCTGGTCAAAGGGCCATGCACTCTGACCCCTGGCTAAGAAGAAATAGGCCAAATATCTCTAGCTTTTCAGGGTTTACAAAACACTCTTCTCCCAGCAGCCTTATCAGCTGGTTGGTGTGAAGATTATTTTACCCATTTTAGAAATGAAAAAAACTTTCTGAAGATCACAAGACAATATGGACAGGAACCAGGATTCAAACCCAGCTCAGTCAGCTAGCTGTGATTGAGTGCCTACTATGTGCCAGACAGAGCACTCTGAGCATGGTATGGGTGAGTGTGTGTATGACTGCATGAGTGCATGGAGATATGTATGTGTTTGCATATGTTGTTGTGCATTTGTGTGTGTATGCATGTGTACAGGTGTTTGTGTGCATGTGTGAGTGTGTTGAGTGTCTGCAATTGTGTATGGGTGTGAAGAAGTATGTATGCAGGGATTTGTGGGTTTGTGAGTAGATGCTTGTGTGCATTTCTGCATGTATGTGTGCTTCCATGTGTTTGTGTGCATGTGGGCATTTGTATTTATGAGTGGGTGCATACACACTGAGAATTGCATAGCCACAGGATTTTCATAAAATGTGATTTTTCCTTTTCCTACATAGAGTTCATTTTGGGTGAGTCCTCCTCATATGGAGCTAGCTTTGGGCTCTCTAATGCCAGGCCAGTGGAGGACCCTCTGTGGGAAGTCCTTCTGGGCTAGAAAAACTCCAGATATAAGAGGTAGAGCCAATATAGTAGAGGAGAGGAAACTTTCCAGCCAAACCCTACCAATATTCCCTCTAAACAATTTTAAAATAATGGGTCAAATTGAACTTTGAAGCAGCATAACTGGACATTTTTCCAGTCCAGGACCATTGAGGAAGACAGAAAGAGAGGTTTGTGATACTGGGATAGAGCCTGATTTAGAGCCAGAACAGCCCAGTGGAGGCAAAAGCAGCAGCAGTAGTGGCAGCAACAGTACCAGGAGTTCTCACTGCCCAGACATAGTAAGGGGATGAGACACCTGATCAGAAAGAGATGATAGGGGATTCTTTGCGACACTGGAAACAAAATCGAGGCCATAAAGAGCCATAAGGTATCATCATTGCTCACACCTAGTTAGAAGTCATAGTTCTAGGGCAAAGAGGAGTGTTTGCAGTCTGTCACAAGTGATCAGGGGCCCTTTCTTGGTAAAGACAAGGGCATAGACCTGGAGAGTGGTGACCACATCTCTCCTAGGATCACACCATCTTAAAACCACCAAAAAAGTACAGGCTTCTAGAACTATCTCTGAAAATATCAGGGTGAAAAAGCTTGTACAGTCCTCACCTACCCACCTCCCAGCCCCCATCCTCCACAGTAAGCAGAGCCTAACTTTAACATGGATTTAAAAGTCAAGAAATAGGTGGGAGAAATGAGCAAGCAAAAAAAGAAGAACCTGATACCTAAATCAGGAAGAGATAAAAGAGAAAGAAATTTATAGACCAATTTTCCTCATGAATTTAGATGCAAAATTTTTAAATAAAATATTAGCTGAGAGACTACAGCAGCTTATCAGAAGAATAATACTGGAAATATTTGATCAGGTAGGATTTATTCCAGGAATGCAAGGATAGTTTAATATTAGGAACACCATCAGTATAATTGATCATATAAACAATAAAACTAGTAGAAACCACATGATTATCTCAATAGATGCAGAAAAGGCTTTTTGACAAAGTACAACATCCATTCCTATTTAAAACACTAGAAAGTATAGGAATAAATGCAGCCTTCCTTAAAATAGTAGGTAGCATCTACTTAAAACCATCAGCAAGTATTATATGCAATGGGGATAAACTAGAAACATTTCCAATAAGATCAGGAGTGAAACAAGGGCTTCCACTATCATTCCTCTTATTCAATCTGGTACTAGAAATGTTAGCAGTAGCAATTATAGAAGAAAAAGAAATCAAAGGAATCAAATTAGGGAAAGAAGAGACCAAGCTATCACTTTTTGCAGATGATACAATGATATACATAAAAAATCCTAGAGAATTAAGTAAAAAACTACTTGAGACAATAAATAAATTTGGCAAAGTTGCAGGATATAAAATAAACCCACATAAATTCTTGGCATTCCTGTATACCTCTAATGAAATTCAACAGCAAGAGATAGAAAGAGAAATCCCATTTAAAGTCACTGTAGACATTATGAAATATTTGGGAATCTACCTGCCAAAACAAACCCAGGACCTATATGATCACAACTACAAAACACTTCTCACACAAATAAAGTCAGATATAACTAATTGGAAAAATATCAATTGCTCATGGATGGGTCGGGCTAATATAATAAAAATGACAATTTTACCCAAACTAAATTATATATTTAGTGCCATACCAATCAATTTACCAAAAACCTACTTTACAGAGCTAGATAAAATAGTAAAAAAAATCTATTTGGAAGAACAAATGATCTAGAATATCAAGGGAATTAATGAAAAGAAATGCTAGGGGAGGTGGACTAGCTATACTAGATTTTAAGCTGTATTACAAAGTAGCAGTCATCAAAACTACTTGGTACTGGCTGAGGAATAGAGTAGTGGATCAATGGAATAGATTGGGCACATGAGATTCAGCAATCATTGAGTATAGTAATCTATTGTTTGATAAACCCAAAGACCCCAGTTTTGGGGGTAAGAATGCACTATTTGACAAAAACTGCTGGGAAAACTGGAATATAGTATGGCAGTAACTGGGCATAGACCCTTATCTAACACCATATACCAAAATCAAGTGTAAATGGGTGCATGATCTAGGCATAAAGGCTGATACTGTAAGCAATCTGGGAGAACATGGGATAGTTTAACTGTCAGATTTGTGGAGAGGGAGAGTCTTTATGACCAAACAAGAATTAGAGAGCATTATAAAATGAAAATTGGATAATTTTGATTACATTAAATTGAAAAGCTTCTGTACAAACAAAGCCAATGTAACCAAGATCAAGAGGGAGGTGGGAAATTGGGAAAGAATTTTTATAATCTATGTCTCTGATAAAGGACTCATTTCTAAAATATACAGAGAATTGAGTCAAATCTATAAGACTGCAAGTCATTCCCCAGTTGATAAATGGTCAAAGGATATGAACAGGCACTTTTCAGAGAAAGAAGTTAAAGATATCTATAAGCATATGAAGAAATAGTCTAAATCACTACTGATTAGAGAAATGCAAATCAAAATAACTCTGAGATACCACATCTCTCCAGTCAGATTGGCTAAGATGACAAAACAGGAAAATGACAGATACTGAAGATGATGTGGGCAAATTGGCACAGTAATGCATTGCTGGTGGAGTTGTGAGCTAATCCAACCATTCTGGAGAGCAATCTGGAATTATGCCCAAAGGGCTATAAATAATTTCATACCCTTTGACCCAGCAATACCACTTCTAGGGTTATATCCCAAAGAGATCATAGAAGTGGGAGGAAGACCCATATGTACAAAAATATTTATATCAGCTTTTTTTTTGTGGTTGCAAAGAACTGGAAATTAAGGGGGTGCCCATAAATTGGGGAATGGCTGAACAAGTTGTGGTATATGCATGTTATGGAATACTATCATGCTATAAGAAACGAGGAGCAGATGGACTTCATATTTAACTGCAGAGGCTTATATGAACTGATTCTGATTGAGAAGAGTAGAACTAGGAGAAATTTGTACACAATCACAGACACAGCATATGTGTGATCACCAACTGTGACAGGCTGGACTCTTCTCAGCAATGCAGTGATATAAGTCAATCCCAAAAGACTCATGATGAAGAGAGATGTCTACATCCAGAGAAAGAACTGGAAAGAACTGAGTTTGAATCCTGATTGAAGCAAACTACTTGACCTCTTTCTTTTTATTGTTTGGCTTTATATCCTCTTTACCATTTTTCATTCCATCTAGTACAATCTGCCTTTGTAACCTGACTAACGTGGAAGTATTTGCAGATCCTACACTGGACTGTATGCTCTCATGGGGGAGAGGGGGGGAGGGAAGGGAAAGAAAATTTGAAACTCACAGAATTATGGAATTGAATCTTGTAAACTGAAAGTAAACAAACAAATTAATAAAGACAAAAAAAGAAGAAGAAGAAAAGCACCTGACCATAAAAAGATACTTTGGTGACGAAAATCAACACACAAGCTAGAAGAAGACAATAAAATGAAAACAACTATAAGCAAAGCCTCGAAGAAAACTGCAAATGGCAATACACCCAAAAAGAATTCTAGAAGAGCTAAAAATGATTTTTAAAATGAAATAAGAGAAGTAGAGGAAAGTTTAGAAAAAATAAATGAAAAAAATGCAAAAAAAATATGAAGAGGGAATGAACAGCTTGGTAAAAAAAAGGCACAAAATACTGAAGAAAATAACATCTAAAAAAGCAGAATTGCCAAATGTAAAAAAAAAAAGGTTAAAAAACTATGAAAAAATAATTTCTTAAAAATTAGAATTGCTTAAATAGAAGCTGATGGCTCCATGAAACATCAAGAAACAATATAACATGAGGTGGCTAGGTGGCATAGTGAGTAGAGCACCGGCCCTGGAGTCAGAAGGACCTGAGTTCTCATCTGGCCTCAGACACTTAACACACACAAACAAAAACCTAGCCGTGTAACCTTGGGCAAGTTACTTAACCCCAATTTCCCTAAAGGGGCGGCTAGGTGGCGCAGTGAGTAAGAGCGCCAGCCTCAGAGTTGGGATGACCCGAGATCAAATCCGGCCTCAGAAAATGAGCACCCACACATAAATGATGACTAGCCATGTAACCTTGAGCAAGTTACTTAACCCCAATTGCTTAAAAAAAAAAAAAAAAAGAATTATTGGACTTGCTGAAAGCCATGATTAAAAAAAAGAAACTAGACATGATATATATATATATATATATATATTAAAGTATAAAGAAAACTGCCAGTATCTTAGAGACCTCAAAATGAAAATTTCTAGTAATATAGTCAAATTCCAGAGTTCCTAGGTCAAGGAGAAAACACTGCAAATAGTAAAAAAAAAAAACATTCAAATATCATGGAACCACAGTCAGGATCATACAAGATTTAGCAGCTACCCTTCTAAAGGAATTGGGATATAATATTTCAGAAGACAAGGGAGTTAGGATTACAACCAAGAATAATGTACCCAGAAAAACTGATTATAATTCTATGGGGGAAAATGGATTATTTATTGAAATAGAAGACTTTCAAGCAAATTAATAAAAAGACCAGGGCTGAATAGAAAATTTGAAATTCAAAATAAGACTCAAGAGAGGCATACAAAAAGGTAAACAGGAGGGAGAAATCATAAGCAGTTTACTAAGATTAAATTGTTTACATTCCAAAAGGGAAGATTATGTATACACACACACACACACACACACACACACACACACATATATATATAAAATATCCCTCAAGAACTTTATCCTCATTAGTAAAGTTAGAAGGGCTCTGCTTAGAGGGCATAAGTGTGAGTCTATTATGTTGATGATCTCAAAAGCAAAATGGAAGGATGAGAAAAAGGGATGTACTGGAAAAGGGGGGAAAGAGAGGAAGAATGTGGAAAATTGTCTCACAAAGGAGAGACATACAGGAAGAGTTTTTACAATGCAGCGGGGAGAGAAGGGATGTGAGTGATACTTGAACTTCACTCTTTTGAAGTTGTTAGAAAGGGGAAGAATACACAGATACATTTATACACATATATACATTTATATGTGTGTGCATTTATACATCTATATATATGTGTATATATATATATATACACACATAAACACAGATATACATGTATGCATACACAACTTCATTTGAGCATAGAAACCCAATTTACCCAACTAGGAAGTAACAAGGGAAGGGGCTAAGAGAAAGTGGGAGAATAAGGGAGGCAGTATTATGAAGCAAAGCACAAATTTTCAGGAGAAACAATGTGAAAAAGGAAAGAAAAGAAAAGTAAAGAAAAGAAAAGAAAAGAAAAGAAAAGAAAAGAAAAGAAAAGAAAAAAAAGAAAAGAAAAGAAAAGAAAAGGAGAAATAGAATAGCAGAACATAGAAATAGCAGAACATAGAAATAGCGGAGAAATAGAATAGCGGAAAATCCAGAATTCTCATTCCTGACCATGAGGGTGAATGGAATGGACTTCTCCATAAAATGGAGGAACAGAAGAAAGACTATGAAACATGAATCCAGGAATCCCCTATTTATAAGAAGGGCACTTGCAACAGAAGCACAGTGCGGGCACACACATGCACAGTTCCAAGGAGGAGCTGAAGCACAAAAAGACAGGGGGACTAATCATGACCCTAGACAAAGCAAACACAGAAACAAAACTAATGAGATAGCTAGGGAAATCCATCTTGCTAAGAGGTCTCGGACAATAGGGAAGCTGGGTGGTGCAGTGCCTAGAGCACCATGCCTGGAGTCAGAAAGACTCATCTTCCTGAGTTCAACTAGTCTCAGACACTTACTAGCTGTTTGTGAGCAAGTCATTTAACCCTGTTTGCCTCAGTTTCCTTATCTCTAAAATGAGCTGGAGAGCAAAAAGTAAACCATTTCAAGTCCTTTGCCAAGAAAATCCAAATGGGCTTCCAAAGAGTTGAATGTGATAGAAATGACTAAACAACAAAAACCAGACAATGAAGCAACATTAATTTTAAACATATATGTACCAAATAGACCAAATTCTTAAATTAATTGAAAATTAAATGAATTTTAGAAGAGAATAGACAGTAAAACTATACTAGTTGGGGACCTCAACTTGCCCTTCCCATCACTAGATGCATCTAACCAGTTTAAAATAAGAAAAAAGTTAAAGAGATGAATGATATTTTGGAAAAGTTAAATCTAGTAGACCTGTGGAGAAAACTAATAGAATAGAATAGAGAGGAGTAGACCTTTTTCACAGCTGTACATGGGGCCTTTTATTGACTTAGGGAATAAAAACATCATAAACAAATATAAAAGAAGAAAAATGTTAAATGCTCCCTTTGTAGACCACAATTCAATAAAATTATATCCAATAAAAGGCATTGGAAGCATGGATTAAAAATAAATTTAAAACTAAATAAGTTTGTCCTAAAGAATAAGTGGGTCAAAGAATACATTCAAAAAATCAACTTTATTAAAGATAGCAACAATGAAATGACATACATATACAATCAATAAAAGAAAGAGCAGATTAATGAATTGGTCATACATCTAAAAATTAGTAAAAGAACAAATTAAAACCAGTTAAAAACCAAAATAAAAATTCTGAAGATCAAGAGAGATTAATAAAATTAAAAGTAAAATAAGAACGGAATAAAACTAGAAGCTGTTTTAATTTAAAAAGATAAATCATTGGTTAATTTGATTTAAAAAAAGATTAGCACCAACAAAAACAAAAAGTGAATGCACCAATGATGAAGATTAATCTAATTGTTTAAAAGCTATTTTGCTCAATTATATGCCAATAAAATTGACCATTTAAAAGAAATTGATGACTAGTTACAAAAATAGAAATTGCCTCGATTAACAGAAGAGAATATAGAAATACTTAAGAAATTGAACAGGTCATAAATCATTTCTCTAAGAAAAAATTCCTGGGACCAGATGGATTCACAAGTGAATTCTTCCAAATGTTTAAAGACAAAAATCACTCTAAACCTATACAAACTATTTGAAAGACTAGGTAAAGAAGGAGTACTAAAAAAGAGAGGAAAGGACTCCTATGTTCTAAAATATTTATAGCAGCTCTCTTTGTAATGGTAAAGAACTGGAAATTGCAGGGATGCCATCAATTGGAGAATGGCCAACCAAGTTGTAGTATATGATTGTAATGAAATATTGTTGTACTGTAATAAGAAATGATGAGCAGGATACTTTCAAAAAAATCAGGGAAGATTTCTATGAAGTGATGCAAAGTGAAGTGATCAGACCCAGGAGAATGCTGTACACAGTAACAGCAATATTGTAATTATAATCAACTGTGAAAGACTTAGCTACTCTGATCGAGACAATGCACTAAGGGAATTTCAAAGGACCCATGAGGGAAAATGCTATCCACCTTCAAAAAAAGAGAGAATTGATGAATCCTAAATGCAGAGTGAAGCAAATTTTTTCACTTTGTAAATTTTTCTTTTGTTCTGCTTGTAATATGTGGATATATTTTGCATAACTTCACATATATTGAGTAACATATTACTTGTCTTCTCAATGGGTAGGGGAGGGGTTGGAGAGAGAAAACTTGAAACTGCTTCCAGGTACTGATGCAGGTACCAACTGAAGATCTGGTTAAGGCCAGAGGCTTGCCATTAGCCTGGTGACCACCAGTCCTGAATGTTGGTCACAGCCACTCCTGTAGAATGTCGCAGGGAGAAGGACGGAAGGATGGAGGTGGGAGGGAGGGAAAAAGGCAACAAATGTAAAAGCTCCCACTATGTGCCAAATATTGTGATAAGCATTTTATAAATATATGATCCTCACAACAGTATTGCAAAGTAGGTACTGTCATTATTCTCATTTTACAGTTGTAGAAACTGAGGCAAACAGATGGTTGACTTAGCCAGGGTCACATAGTCAGTAAGTGTCTGAGGTTGGATTTGAACTCCAGTCTTCTTGACTCCAGGCCCTACACTCTGTCCACTGCTCCACCAGCTGCCCAAGATTAAGTAAGATTAAGTAATCCCACCTCCATGATTTCCAGATCTGGACAGTGGCAATGGCCTCTCGTTCTCCGTTCAATCACGGCAATAGAGTATTCCAGGTCTGGAATCAGAGGACCAGCTCTGCTCCTTGCTTCCTCTGTGTTCTTGCACAATCGCTGTTCCCTCTCTAGGTCTCTGTTTGCTCTAATGTAAAATGAGTGGTTTGGCCATGTCCTCCTTTCTGGGGCCAATCCGGTTCTGAGAGACGTGTGTACCCTGCCTCCCCCAACTTTTTTTTTTCTTTTTGAAGGGGGAAAGACAGGGCAATTGGGGTTAGGTGAGTTGCCCAAGGTGACACGGCTAGAAAGTGTTGCGTCTGAGGCTGCATTTAACTCAGGTCCTCCTGACGCCAGGGCCGGTGCTCTATTCAATGCGCCACCTAGCCGCCCCTCCTCCCCCAGCTTTGATGTTGTAGTTGTGAGTCTGGGCAACTGGGATGTGGCACAAAGTGTGCTTTGGCCCAAGCTTTCTCTTGGAGACTGAAAATGACTTTAAGGAACTCTGGTCTCGTAGGTCACATGGTCTGACAAAGCATGGAGAAGAAAAGAGGAGGAAGGGATAGAGAGGGATGGAAGGAGAGAGACAGACAGACATAGAGACACAGAGGCAGAGAGACAGAGACAGAGAGGCAGAGAGAGAAAGAGACAGAGAGAGACAGAGACAGAGAGAGAGAAAGAGACAGAGACAGAGAGAGAAGTGGGATGGAGATGGGGAGGATGGTATCTGCAGGAACGGCTACATTTGGCTTTCTGGTGATGCCTGGGGTATTATGACGCTGTCCACCACCTGCCCCTCAGCAGGATTTGCCCTGACCCCTTTCTCCTTTCCTGGTTATTATAAACAGGGGCTCTCTAAAGGAGAACTGTTTATAGGAGCAGGCTCTTAAGTGTTCCTTCCCAGAACCCAGATGCTTGGGCTGCCGGCTGCCTGTTTGATCTTCATTTTATGAGGGTCTGATAAATGGTCCCGACACCTGGTGACTGAAGAGTCCCAATTGGGAAGCTGACCCTGGTGTCACGCCATGGCCCGCACTCCCCGGCTCGAGTCTCCCAGTCACCTCCTAGCTCATTGGAAGCAGTTAGCAAGAAAGGCCGATGCTGTTGATCAGAATAGAGAAGGGGGAAAGCTTTGAGATATCCAAAGCTCCTTGTGTAGCCTATCTCATTAGACTCACACTGACGTTCTGAGGCAGGAACTATTACTGTCCCCTCAGGAAGGAGTGGCACCCCACTCAATCAGTATCTGTGCCAGGAAAAGCCCCAGTGAGGCTTTGGAGCCTCACACAGCTGGAATGACTAAACAGCAAACATGAGTATCCCCAATTTACAGATGGAGAAACTGAGGCTGACTCATGGTCCCCAGCAGTGGGATTTGAACCCCAAGTCTTCCTGGCTCTGTCTGGACCTCTTCCCTCAGCATGGGCAGCAGAGACTGGTTGTAATCTGGGGTCCACTGCTGCCAGAGACGCAGCCTTGGAGGAGTGGCTAACTACATCTGCACAGTTCTCTCTGCACACTGAGGATGATCATAGCACGGGGCTGTGTGTGTGTGTGTGTGTGTGTGTGTGTGTGTGTGTGTATGGGGGGGTCACATTAGCTGCTCTGCAAAGCCTGAGGCCAATGGTAACCTTTGCCCTTATTCCTGGTATGAGTGTGGGCAGGTTCCTGACCCTTAGTTTCCACCTCTGTAAAGCAGACTAATTCTGGATGTTTTCTTGTCACTCAAAAGCTCTGCTTCTGCCCAGGGTCTGATGCCCACTAAGCCCATTGACATTAGGCCTTATGAGGAGCTGATTGACAGATGCCAGACCCTGCCCATAGCACAATGGAATGTCAGCTCTGGAATGGAACTCCGAGTTTCCCTTCAAACCCTGGCTGGGGAGTTTTCCCCTGGCAGTTGTAGCTCAGGTTTATGTGCTACTTCTTAGTCAATAAAATGCTTTCTTCTTGCAATCCTATGAGGTATCTGGTGAATGGGTAGGCTTTACCTCCATTCTGCAGATGAGAAAACTGAGATGCAGAGACAGGTGACTTCCCCAGTGTCCTACGGCCAGGAAGTACCCAAGTAAGAAATTGTTCCTGCCCTGTCTCTGGGATAACTTTAAAAAGTGGTCCCCCAGCCTCTTCTTGAAGATACCAGATTGATGGGGAGCTCACCTCCTCCAAGACAGCACTTTCTTCTTCAGGATCAGCTCTTACCATCAGGACATTTTTCCCTGACCTCAAGTCAAGACTTGTTGGTTAAGGGGCCTAGAAAAGGATATGGATGGGGGTGTCTTATATGCAGTATTCTATTATTTTTGTCATGGGAATCTCAATGGAAAATTCTATATAAAAGATCCAGAAGAAAAATAAGGAAAACATTAAGGACTATTTATAAGACATTCATTAAGGTCAAACTATTTACTTATTTTATATACATACACACCCATATATATGTATCTATACACATATGGTTATGAAAGTATTTTCAGTATCCTTAAAACTGCCATCAATACTAAAGTAGTTTGAAAGAAAGGTTGAGCTGTGTGGGATGGTTCTAAAAAGCAAAATAGGGTAGGAAAAAATAAAAAGGAATAATTATATTATAAAAATGGACCATGAAAGGAAGAACTAATGCTGAAGAAGCAGGTCAGGGTGGAGAGCTTGTAATGTTGGAACCTTGCTCTAATTGACATCAAAGAGGAAACAACACATATATTTGGAAGAGTATAGAAGCCTTCTGAACGTGTAGGGAGGTGAGAAGACTGGGGTACAGGGTGGGTCAGGTACTTTTAGATGGGTGTGTAGATTGGGATTTGGGAGGGTGGGAGTGGGGAGTCAGAGAATGAGCAGGAGAAGACAAGTTTACAGGAATAGGCTAAAAAGAGAGGCTGAGAAAAAAACATAGTAAGCAAAATTAAGATGGAGGGAAATTCACAAATAGTAATTATAACTTTGAATGTGAATGGGATGTTTATAGCAGCTGTCTGTGGTGGCAAAGAACTGGAAATTTCAGGGATCCCTATAAATTGGGGACTGGCTGAACAAGTTATGGTCTATGGTTGTGATGGAATACTTTTTTGACATAAGAAATGGTGAGCTCAATGATCTTAGAAAGGCATGGAAAAATTCACATGAAATGGTGAAGAGTGAAATAAGCAGAACCAAGAGAACATTGTATGCAGTCACATTACTGTACTAATAACTCCTTTTAATGACTAAGTCATTTTGACTATTATAAGTACACAACTTGGGGTGGCTAGGTGGCGCAGTGAATAGAGCACCAGCTCTGGAGTCAGGAGGACCTGAGTTCAAATCTGGCCTCAGACACTTAACACAAAAACTGTCCATGTGATCTTGGGCAAGTCACGTAACCCCAACTGCCCTCCAAGAAGCAATCAATCAATCAATACACAACTTAAAAATGAAGGACACCTGATGATACATACTATCTGCATCCAGAGAAAGAACTGATAAATGGAAGTATGTATACAATAATTTTACACATGTATATACATACATATACACATGCATACATATATACATATGTATATGTGAATGTGTGTATGATCTCTTTGGGATATAACCCTAGAAGTGGTATTGCTGGGTCAAAGGGTGTGGAATTATTTATAGTCCTTTGGGCATAATTCCAGATTGCCCTCCAGAATGGTTGGATAAGTTCACAACTCCACCAGCAATGCATTAGTGTTCCAATTTGTCCACATCCTCTCCAGCATTTGTCACTTTCTTGTTTTGTCATCTTAGCCAATCTGACTGGAGAGATGTGGTATCTCAGAGTTGTTTTGATTTGCATTTCTCTAATCAATAGTGATTTAGAGCATTTCCTTTGACCACTTATCAATTGGGGAATGGCTTGTATTCATCTATATTTGACTCAATTCTATGTATATTTTAGAAATAAGTCCTTTATCAGATACATAAGTTATAAAAATTCTTTCCCAATTTCCCACCTCCCTCTTGATCTTGGTTTTGTTTGTACAGAAGCTTTTCAATTTAATGTAATCAAAATTATCCATTTTTTCATTTTATAATGCTCTATAATTCTTGTTTGGTCCCAAAGTCTTCCCCTCTCCACAAATCTGCAGGTAAACTATTCCTTGCTTTCCCAGATTGCTTACAGTATCATCCTTTACACCTAGATCATATATGCATTTAGACTTGATTTTGATATATGGTGTTAGATAATGATCTATGCCCAGTTTCTGCCATACTGTATTCCAGTTTTCCCAGCAGTTTTTGTCAAATAGTGCATTCTTATCCCAAACACTGGGATCTTTGGGTTAATCAAACAATAGATTACTATATTCATTAACTGCTGGGTCTCCTGAGCCCAATCTATTCCATTGATCCACTACTCTACACCTCTGCCAGTACCAAGCAGTTTTGATGACTGCTGCTGTATAATACAGATTAAGATCTGGCATAGCTAGTCCACCTTCCCTAGCATTTTTTTAATCAATTCCCTTGATATTCTAGACCATTTGTTTTTCCAAGTAAATTTTGTTATTATTTTGTCTAACTCTAAAAAGTAGTTTTTTGGTAAATTGATTGGTATGGCATTAAATATATAGTTTAGTTGGGGTAAGATTGTCATTTTTATTATATTAGCTTGACCCAACCACAAGCAATTGATATTTTTCCAATTATTTAGGTCTGATTTTATTTGTGTGAGAAGTGTTTTGTAGTTGTGATCATACAGATTCTGGGTTTGTTTTGGCAAGTAGATTCCCAAATATTTTATAATGTCTACAGTGACTTTAAATGGGATTTCTCTTTCTATCTCTTGCTGTTGAGTTTCATTAGAGATGTACAGGAATGCCGATGATTTATGTGGGTTTATTTATATCCTGAAACTTTGCCAAATTTATTTATTGTCTCAAGTAGTTTTTTACTTGATTCTCTAGGGTTCTCTAAGTATATTATCATATTATCTCGGAAGAGTGATAGCTTGGTCTCTTCTTTGCCTAATTTGTTTCCTTTGATTTATTTTTTCTTCTCTAATTGCTACTGCTAGTGTTTCTAGTACCAGATTGAATAAGAGGGGTGATAGTGGGCACCCTTGTTTCACTCCTAATCTTATTGTAAAAGCTTCTAGTTTATCCCCATTGCATATAATACTTGCTGATGGTTTTAGATGCTATCAACTATTTTAAGGAAGGCTCCATTTATTCCTATACTTTCTAGTGTTTTTAATAGGAATGGATGTTGTACTTTGTCAAAAGCCTTTTCTGCATCTATTGATGATGATCATGTGGTTTCTGCTAGTTTTATTGTTGATATGCTCAATTATACTGATGGTTTTCCTAATATTAAACCATCCTTGCATTCCTGGAATAAATCCTACCTGATCAGAGTGTATTATTTTTGTGATAAGTTGTTGGAGTCTTTTGGCTAATATTTTGCTTAAAATTTTTGCATCTAAGTTCATGAGGGAAATTGGTCTATAATTTTCTTTCTCTGTTTTATCTCTTCCTGATTTAGGAATCAGTACCATATTTGTGTCATAGAAAGAATTTGGTAGGACTCCTTCTTCACTAATTTTCCCAAATAGTTTGTAGAGTATTGGAATCAATTGTTCTTTAAATGTTTTATAGAATTCACTAGTAAACCCATCTGGCCCTGGAGATTTTTTCATAGGGAGTTCTTTGATGGCTTGTTTGATTTCTTTTTCTGAGATGGGGTTGTTTAGGTAATTCACTTCCTTTGTTTTGGGTTGTGATTTAGTAAATATTCATCCATTTCACTAAGATTGTCATATTTATGTGCATACAATTGGGAAAATAATTCCTAATTATTATTTTGATTTCCTCTTCATTAGAGGTAGATTCACCCTTTTTATTTTTGATACTCATAATTTGGTTTTCTTCTTTCTTTTTTTATCATATTGACTAAGTGTCTATCAATTTTGTTGATTTTTTCATAAAACCAGCTCTTAGTTTTATTTATTAATTCAATAGTTTTCTTAATTTCAATTTTATTAATCTCTCCTTTGGTTTTCAATACTTCTAATTTAGTACTAAATTGGGGATTTTCAATTTGTTCTTTTTCTAGCTTTTTCAATTTCGTGTCCAATTCATTGACCTCCCTTCTCTCTGCTTTGTTTAAGTATGCAATCAGGGATATAAAACTTCCCCTGAGAATTGCCTTTAGTGCATCCCACAAATTTTGGTATGTTGTTTTATTATTATCATTCTCTTGAATGAAATTATTGATTGTTTCTATAATTTCTTCTTTGACCCACTAATTTTTTAGGATTAAATTGTTTAGTTTCCAATTAGTTTTTAGTCTATCTTTCCATGGCCCTTTATTGCATATAATTTTTATTGTATCATGATCTGAGAATGATGCGTTTAATATTTCTGCCTTTCTGCACTGGATTGTGAGGTTTTTATGCCCTAGTACATGATCTATTTTTGAGTATGTACCATGCACTGCTGAGAAGAAAGTAAATTCCTTTTTATCCCCATTCAGTTTTCTCCAGAGATCCATCATATCTAGTCTCTCTAAGATTCTATTCACCTCCTTAACTTCTTTCTTGTTTATTTTGAGGTTAGATTTGTCAAGTTCAGAGAGGGGGAGATTAAAGTCCCCCACTAGTATAGTTTTGCTATCTCTTTCTTCCTCTAATTCCTTTAACTTCTCCTCTAGGAATTTGGATGCTATACCACTTGGTGCATATCTATTAAGTAGTGATGTTGCTTCATTCTCAATGGTGCCTTTTAGTAGGATATAGTTTCCTTCCTTATCTCTTTTAATTAGATCTATTTTTGCTTTTGCTTTATCTGAGATAAGTATTGCTACCCCTGCTTTTTTAAATTTTAGCTGAGGCATAATAAATTCTACTCCAAACTTTTACCTTTACCCTGTGGGTATCCCTTTGTTTCAAATGCGTTTCTTGTAGACAGCATATTGTAGGATTATGGTTTTTAATCCATTCTGCTATCTGCCTCTGTTTTATGGAAGAGTTCATCCCATTGACATTCACAGTAATGATAACTATCTGTCTCTTCCCCTCCATCCTATTCCTTCCCCTGTTTATATTTTTGTTTCTTCCTTCTCCCTTCCCTTCCTTGTTTCCCTTTTGACTGCCCCCTCCCTCAGTGTTCCCACCCAGTGACCTCCTTTCTTAACCTACCCTGTCCCCTTGCTACTATTTCCCTCCCCTCTAGTTCCCCCTTTAATCTCCTCCTTTTTAGCCCCTCCGTTACCCTCCCACTACCTATAGGACACAATAAATTTTTATACTTATCAGAGTAAGTTACTCCCTATTTGACTCCAAAACAATGAGAGTAAATTTCAAACAGTGCTCCTCTCCCTCCTTTTCCTCTATTTAATGAATTTATGTATCTATTCACATTAGAATCTTAAACTTCACTGATTAAGCTGATTCCTCTTTGAACCAAAACCAGTGAGAATAGTGTTTAAATGATGCTCCTCTCCCTCGTTCTTTCCTCTCTTCTATAGTGTGTTTTAATGCCTCTTCAAATGGCATATTTTCCCTTTTCCTATCTCATCCTTTCCTTTTATCCCATTACAGTCCCTTTGATCCCCTTAATATATTTTTTTTTTTAGATCTTCAGGTTAGTGCATTACTACCCATACCCTCTATCCAAGTATAACCCTTTTGAAGGTCATGATAATCATAAAAATTTCAATGTTGACAGTTATTAGCTCCTCATATAGGGATGTGAACATTTTACTCTCGTTGCATCCCAAGTAATGAGCATGTGTGTATGAGTATAGGTGTGTGCACATATATATGTGTGAGTCTGTGTTTTCCTTGTTTACCTTTTTATGTCTTTCTTGAGTCTTTAATTGGAGACCAGATTTTCCATTGAGCTCTGGCTTTTTCATCAGGAAAGTCTGGAAGTCCCTTATTTCATTAAAGACCATCTCCTTGCCTGGAAGATTATGCTCAGTTTTGCCAGGTAGTTAATCCTTGGTCTGTTTGATCTGTCGGTATACTCTGAAGTTTGGGTTACTGACCTTTTGCCCCTGAACTAGGTAATATACGTTTGTTTGATTAAAGTAACCCATTTTGAGTTTCTTTCCTTTACAAAAGCAGATCTAAGAACCTGTATTGGCAGCCACTCTGGGGATGCTGGGGTGCTTGCTGCTACACCCTTCTGGAGCTGTATCCCAAAGAGATCATAAAAGTGGGAAAAGGACACACAATTACAAAAATATTTATAGCAGTTCTTTTTATGGTGGCCAAGAAATGGAAATTGGGGGGATACCCATCAATTGGGAAAATGGCTGCTCAAGTTGTGGTATATGAATGTCATGGAATGCTATCATGCTATGAGAAATGCTGAACAGGCAGACTTCAGAGAAACCTGGACTTACATGAACTGATGCTGAGTGAGGGGAGCAGAACCAGGAGAACATTGTACACAGTTACCGGCACATTGTTTGATGACTAACTTTGATATTCTTGACTATTCTCAGCAATACAAAGTTCTAAAACAACTCCAAAAGGATCATTTTGGAAAGTGCCATCCAGATCCAGAGAAAGAACTATGGAATCTGAATGCAGATCAGAGCATACTATTTGCTCTCTCTCTTTTTTGTTTTGTTTCTTCTTTCTCATGGTTCATTTCATTAGTTATAATGCTTCTTTACAACATGACTAACATGAAAATATGTTTAATATGAATATATATAAAGAGCCTTTATTGGACTGTACACCAGGAGGAAGGGGGAGAAAACTTTAAACCCAAAAGCTTGTGGAACTGAATGTTGTAAACCAAAAATAAATTAATTAAAAAAATTAAAACTGCTCTTATAAATATTTGGATATAAACAAAGATTATCAATAATCTTGGGGTTTATACCTAATGGTGAAATAATTGTTTTAAAAAGTATGGAAATTCCCCTCATTTCATTTGAATGGTTCTTAATGCTTCAGCAATAATGCATTATTGTGCTTACCATTCCACCACCCCTCCAACATTGCTGCTGTGTCCTTTGTCATTTTTGCCAATTTGCAGGGTTTGGCATAAGGTCTCAGTGCTCTTTTGATTTGCATTTCTATTATTAGTGATTTGGAACATATTCCCATGTGGTTGTGAATACTTTGTGGTTCTTTTTAGAAGTATTCATATCTTTTGAACACGAATCTATTGGGTAATGGCTTTTGGCATATACATATGTATGTATGTGTATGCATATATCCATATATATAATATATCAACAAACATATATAATATACACATCTTTACAGAGATACACAATATGTGTGTATATATTGCATATATCTATGTATGTGAATATGTGTTATTGTTTGTTGCTAATTTATTTTCTTTTTCTTTTGATTTTATTTTTAGTTTACAACATTCAGTTCCAAAAGCTTTTGAATTTCTAATTTTCTCCCCATGGAGGCATGCAATCCAGTATACATTATACATATACCTTCACATTAAACATATTTTCACAACAGTCAAGTTATAAAGAAGAATTATAACCAATGGAATGAACCATAAGAGAGAAGAAACAAAACAAAAAAAGAGAAAGAAAAAAGTAAATAGTTTGCTTCAATCCCAGTAATTCTTTCTCTGGATGTGGATATCCCTTTCTATCATGAGTCTTTTGGAGTTGTCTTATAACCTTACATTGCTGAGATGAGCCCAGTCTATCAAAGTTAGTCATCACAGATACAGTGTGTCTGTAAGTACAATGTTCTCCTGGTTCTGCTCCCCTCACTCAGCATCAGTTCATATAAGTCTTTAGAGGTTATTATGAAGTCTGTCTGCTCCTCATTTCTTAGAGCACAATAGTATTCTACTACATTCATATATACTACAACTTGTTCAGCCATTCCCCCAATTGAAGGGCATCCCCTTGATTTCCAATTCTTTGCCACCACAAAAATATTTTTGTACATATGGGTCCTTTCCCCACTTGCATGATCTCTTTGGGATATAACCCTAGAAATGGTATTTCAGGATCAAAGGGTATGAACATTTTTATAGCTCTTTGGGTATAATTCCAAGTTGCTCTCCAGAATGGTTGGATCAGCTCACAACTCCACTGACAATACATTAGTGTTCCAATTTTCCCATATCTTCTCCAGCATTTATAATTTTCCTGTTTTGTCATGTTAGCCAATCTGCATTTCTCTGGTCAATAGTGATTTAGAGCATTTTTATATGACTATAGATATCTTTAATTTCTTCCTCTGAAAATTGCCTGTTCACATCCCCTGACTATTTATCAATTGGGTAATGACTTGTATTCTTATAAATTTGACTCAATTCTCTGTACATTTTAGAAATGAGACCTTTGAGGGGCAGAGTCAAGATGGTGGAATAGAAACAGCACTTCTGTGGAGCTCCAACCCACAACACTTCAAAATCATGTAAAAGGGGACTCTGAATGACCTCTGGAGCTCCAGAACCCAGAAAATGACACAGAGAAGCTAACCTCCTGCTGAGGACAGCCTGGTAGCCCTGCAGGGAATGGCTAGCTCTGGAAGCCACCAGCACAGTGCTCTGTGAGCTGCCAGTGCAGCGTTCTGGCCAGGCCTGTGTGACTTTCTGTTTTAGCCCAAGGGTGGCGAGACCAGCAGCCGGCTGGAGGGACCCCAGAACACCAGGAGCTGTGGCATTTCCAGAATTATCAACATACAGATGCCTAGGACAAAGCGAGAGGTTAGTGCCCTATGGACTTTGGGACTGGTTGGGAGAATGCATCGGCTTATTCCCCTGGGGGCGAGAAGCTGCTGAGAAGCCTGCACAGCACCAAGTTGCCACATTCCAGCTTCAGTTCTTGGTCTGTGAACTGTAGGGGCATCCGGCGACCAGTCTGTGGGGGAAGAGCTCTTGCTTTACCCTTCTTGGATCTGGATTGTGGTCTGGGGTGGAGGTCTTGGGGGTGTATGACCAGCTTGCCAGAGTGTGTGGAGGCTTCACAAAGGCCACCCAACTAATACCACCAGAAGCTGAGAAAACCCCAAGGTTTGGGACGGAAGTTCCTCTGGCTGGTGGCAAAGTCCTACTGTGGCAACAAGCCCAAAAGTCAAGTAATTGAGTGGCAACATGCCTAGGTAAAGGAAACAAAATAAACAGAAAAATGCAACATTAGACTCCTATTTTGGGGGCAAAGAGGATCAAAGGAACAAATCCTGGAACAGGAGGAGGACTGTGAGGTCAGAACTCCTGAACCAAAAGCCCCAAATGAAAATACAAGCTGGCTACAGGCCATAGAGGACCTTAAGAAGCAGATAAGAAAAGTAGGGGAAAAATTGGGAAAAGAAATGAGAAAGATGCAAGAAAAGTATAAAACGGTAGTCCGCCTGACTGAGGAAAATAACACCTTAAAAATAGACTAACTCAAATGACAAAAGAGGCTCAGAAAGGCAATGAGAAGAATGCCTTAAAAAGCCAAATTTGCCAGATGGAAAAAGAATCTCAAAAGCTCACTGAAGAGATTCATTCCTTCAGAATTAGATTGGAGCAAATGGAAGCTAATGACTTTATGAGAAATCAAGATGCTATTAAGCAGATCCAAACAAATGAAAGAATAGAAGGTAATGTGAAATATCTCATGGGAAAAACCACTGACCTGGAAAATAGATCCAGGAGAGACAATCTAAAAATTATTGGACTACCTGAAAGCCATGATCAAAGAAAGAATCTAGAAATCATCCTTCAAGAAATTCTCAAGGAAAATTACATGAATGTTTTAGAACCAGAGGGCAAAATAGAGATGGAAAGAACCCACAGATCACCTCTTGAAAAAGATCCCAAAAATAAAACTCCTAGTAATATTGTAGCCAGGTTCCAGAATTCCCAGATTACGGGAGAGAATATTACAAGCAGCCAGGAAGAAATAATTTGAACACTGTGGAAACACAATCAGGTTAACACAGGATCTGGCAGCTTCTACACTGAGGGATTGAAGGGCATGGAATGTGATATTCCAAAGGTCAAAGGACCTGGGATTAAAACCAAGAATCACTTACCCAGCAAAATTGAGTATCATGTTTCAGGGGAAAATTTGGTCATTCAGTGGAATAGAGGACATTCAAACAATCTTGAGGAAACAAACCAGAGTTGAATAGAAAATTTGACATTCAAATACAAGAAGCAAAAGATGCTTGAGAAGGTAATCAGGGAAAAGAAATCACTATGAACTTATCAAAGTTGAACTATTTATATTCCTACAGGGAAGTACAATAACTGTAACTGACGAAACTTTTCTCAGAATACATATGTGAATGTGTGTATATATGTTTTCAGGTATACATAGATAGAGGGCACAAGTCGAATTTAATAGGAAGGGATGATACTTAAAAGGTGAGGTTAAGAGGTGAGAGAGTAATGTGGTGAGGGGGAATGGGGAGAGACAATGGGGTGAACTGTCTCGTGTAGAGGAGGCAGGGGAAGGTGGTTGCAGGGGAGGGGAAGAACAGGAAGGCAAAAAGGCAAAACCTTATTCTCATTGAATTTGAACCAGGGAGAGAATGACATGCATATTAAATAGGGTGTCCCACCCTACAGGAGCGTGGATGGGAGGGGGATGGTGGAAGGTGGTGGAGGGGAGGGAAAACTGTGGGGGAGGGAGGTTGGAAGCACCCACTTTTGAAAAGGGACAGGATCAAGATGGGGAGTGGACCAGGTGGAAGGTGGGATGGAAGGGAGGGACATATAGTCAGTCTTTTATAATATATCTACTATGGTAATGTTTTGCATAGCTATACATGTACAGCATATACTGAGTTGCTTATCTTACTTTTAAAATCAATTTAAAAATATATTTAAATACTATGATTAATGCTATTTTGCATATAATTGGGAGATAAGATGTACAGACAATACGGCTCAGGGATTCACCTTGCCCTATTGGAAAAGTCAAAGGGGGTATGGGAGAAGATATGGGAGATAGCAGATTGGATGAGGGGATATCCTGTACGACCGTTATTCTGGAGTGGTGGGTAGGGGGAAAATGGGGAAAAATTGTAACTCAATATCTGATGGAAATGAATAATATAAACTGGAATTTAATAAAGCATTTGGGGAAAAAAAAAGAAATGAGACCTTTATCAGGGACACTGGTTGTAAAAATTCTTTCCCAATTTTCTGCTTCCCTCCTTATCTTGGTTACATTGGCTTTGCTTGTGCAAAGACATTTCAATTTAATGTAATCAAAATTATTCATTTTGCATTTTGTAATGCTCCTCTAACTCTTGTTTGGTCATAAATTCTTCCCTTCTCCATAAATCTGACAGGCAATCTATTCCTTGCTCTCCCAGATTGCTTATAGTATCAGCCTCTATATCTAAATTGTGAACTCATTTTGACTTTATTTTGGTATACAGTGTACGATACTGGTCTATGCCCAATTTCTGCCATACTATTTTACAATTTTCCCAGCAGTTTTCTCAAATAGTGAGTTCTTATCCCAGAAACTGGAGTCTTTGGGGTTATCAAACAATATGTTACTATAGTCATTGACTACTGTCTTGCATACATAACTTATTCTGCTGATCCACCACTCTGTTTCTTAGCCAGTTCCAAGTAGTTTTTCTGACTGCTGCTTTATGATACAGTTTAGAGCCTGGTATGTCTACATCATCTTCCCTAGCATTTCTTTTCATTAACTTCTTTGATATTCTTGACCTTTTTGTTCTGCAGATGAATTTCATTATCATTTTTTTTAGCTCTATAAAATAACATTTTCGGTAGTTTGATTGGTATGGCACTAACTAGGCAAATTAATTTGAGTAAAATTGTCATTTTTATTTTATTGGCTCAGTCTAACCATGAGCAATTGATGTTTCCAATTATTTAGATTTGACTTTATTTGTGTGAAATGTGTTTTATAATTATGTTCATTTAGTTCCTGGGTTTGTTTTGGCAGGTAGATTCCCAAATATTTTATAATGTCTACAGTAACTTTAAATGGAATTTCTCTTTATATTTCTTGCTGTTGGGCTGTGTTAGCAATATATAGGAATTCTGAGGACTTTTGTGGGTTTATTTTATATTCTGCAACTTTGTTAAAGTTATTTATTATTTCAAATAGTTTTTTTTTAACTTGATTTTCTAGGATTCTCAAAGTATATCATCATATCATCTGCAAAGAGTGACAACTTAGTCTCTTCTTTGCTTATTCTAATTCCTTCAATAAATTAACATTTTTTAGTACAAAATTGAAAAACAGGGATGATAGTGGACTTCCTTGTTTTACCCCCAATCTAATAAAATGCTTCTAGCTTATCCCCATTATACACAATGCTTGCTGATGGTTTTAGGTAGATGCTACTTATCATTTTGAGGAAGATTCTATTCCTATGCTTTCTAGTGTTTTTCATGTAAATTGGTGTATTTTGTCAAAAGCTTTTTCTGCATCTATTGAGATAATCATATGGTTTCTACAAATTTTGTTGTTTATATGGTCAATTATGCTGATAGTTTTCCTAATATTTAACCAGCTTTGCATCCCTGGGAATAAATTCTACCTGATAAAAGTATGGTATTCTCATGAAAAGTTGCTGCAATCTTTTTGTTATTATTTTATTTAAATTTTTGCGTCTATATTCATCAGGAAAATTGGTCCATACTTTTTATTTCTCTGTTTTGGCTCTTCCCAATTTATTTATTAGTACATTTGCATTATAAAAAGAATTTGGTAGGACACCTTCTTCACCAGTTTTCACAAATAGTCTATATAGTATCAGAATTAATTAATTAATCAGAATGTTTGATAGAATTCACTTGTAAATCTTTCTGGTCCTGGAGATATTTTCCTAGGGAGTTCATTGATGGCTTGTTCAATTTCTTTTTCTGAGATGGGGTTATTTAAACATGTTACTACTTCTGTTAATCTAGGCAATTTATATTTTTTGTAAATATTCATACATTTAACTAAGAATGTCAAATTTATGGGCATATAATTGGTCAAAATAATTCCTAATTATTGTTTTAATTTCTTTTTCATTGGAGGTGAATTCACCCTTTTTATTTTTGATACTGGTAGTTTGGTTTTCTTCTTTTTTAAAAAATCGAATTGACTAAAGGTTTATCAATTTTATTTTTTCATAAAACCAGCTCTTAATTTCATTTATTAGTTCAATAGTTTTCTTAATTTCAATTTTATTAATCTCTCATTTGTTTTTCAGTATTTCTAATTTGGTATTTAATTGAGGATTTTCAATTTGTTCATTTTCTGGCTTTTTCAGCTGCATGGTCAATTCACTGATCCACTTTTCCTCCATTTTATTCATGTAAGCAGTTAGAGATATAAAACTTCCCCTAAGACCTGCTTTTGGTGCATCCCATAAGTTTTTGTATGCTGTCTCATTATTGTCATTCTCTTGAATGAAGTTATTGATTATTTCTATGATTTCTTGTCTTTCAGAGTTATCCTTTAGGATTAGATTATTTAGTTTCCAATTAATATTTAGTCTATCTTTCCATGGTCCTCTGTTACATATAATTTTATTGCATCATGATCTGAGAAGAATGCACTTAATATTTCTGTCTTTCTGCACTGGATTGTATGACTTATATGCCCTATTATATGGTAGACTTTTGTGTATGTGCTGTCTATCACTTGGAAGAAGGTATATTCCTTTTAATCCCCATTCAGTTTTTTCCAGAAATCTATCATATCTACCTTCTCTAAAATACTATTTACCTCCTTAACTTCTTTCTTGTTTATTTTGAGGTTAGATTTATCAAGTTTAGAGAGAGGGAGGTTGAGGTTCCCCACTAGTATAGTTTTGTTCTTTATTTCTTCATGTAATTCCCTTTACTTCTCCTCTAAGAATTTGGATGCTATACCACTTCATTCATATATGTTTAACAATAATATTACTTCAATGTTTATGTGCCTTTCAACAGGATATAGTCTCTTTTAATTGGATCTATTTTTGTTTTGCTTTGTCTGAGAGCAGGATTGCTAACCCTGCTTTTTTTTTTACTTTAGCTGAAGCATAATATATTGTAATCCAGCTTTTCACCTTTGCCCTGTGTGTAGCCCCCTATTTCAATTATGTTTCTTGTAAATAACATATTATAGGATTTTTTATTCTCATCCACTCTGTCATCTGCCTCTGTTTTATGGGAGAGTTCATCCCATTCACATTCATAGTTATGATTACTATCTGTGTCTGTCTCTCCATCCTATTTCACCCCATTTATGCTCTTATTTCTCCCTTCCCCTCCTCAAGAGTTTTGCTTTTGACCATCGCCTCCCTCAATATTCCCCATCTATCATCCCCCTTCCTTTCCTTACCCTTCCCCCTTGCCACTTCTTTCCTACCTTCTAACCTTCATTTTCTTTCCCCTTTCCCCTCATATTACTTGTAGGGCAAGTTATATTTCTAAACTTAACAGAGTATGTTATTCCCTTCTTGAACCAAATCTGATGAGAGCAAATCTCAGACAATGCTCTTCTCCCTCCCTTCTTTTCCTCTCTTATAATAAGTTTTTGTGCCTCCTCATGTGATGTAATTTACCTTTTTCTGCCTCCACCATTCCTCTTCTTCTATTACAATCCCTATGTGCCCCTTAATTAGGTTATCATATCAGTTTTATACCCCCATTCTCTATATCCCTTTTAAATGTCATAATAAATATACCATTCTCAAGATTAACAAGTATAATTCTCCCATGTAGGGATATAGACAATTTGCCTTTATTTAATAATAAGGTTTTTTTCCCTCTGTTTACTTTTTTATGCCTCTTTTAAGTTTTGTATTAGAAGATAAAATTTTGGGGCGGAGCCAAGATGGCAGAGTAGAAACAGCTCATCCAAGCCACTCTGCCCCCAGATTCCCCCCAAACTATGTAAAAGGGGACTCTGAACAACTTCTGGAGCCCCAGCACCCACAGAAGGGCACAGAGAAGCTAACCTCCCGCTGAGGACAGCCCAGCAGCCCTGCAGGAAGGACCAGCACAGAGGTCTGGGACCTGGCAGTGCGCAGCGCGCAGAGCGCAGGAGAGGAGCCCAGCCGAGCCGAGCCGAGCCCAAGTCCTTATGAGCCGAGGTTTTAGCCCCAGGGTGGCAGGGCCAGCAGCCGGCTGGAGAGACCCCAGAACACCAGCAACTGTGGCAACTCCAGAATTATCAACATAGACATGCCTAGGACAAAGTAAGAGGTTAGTATCCTATGGACTTTGGGACCCGTATTTGAGGAATGCATCGGCTCCCTCCCCTGGGGGCTAGAAGCCTCTGAGGAGACACGCCATTTTGTAGTTTTCAGAGGAAGCTCCAGCTCCCGGCCTGCAGAACTGTAGGGAGATCCAGTGATCAGTCTTGGGGGGCAATCGCTCTTGCCTTAACCTCCCTGGATCTGGATTGTGATCTAGGGTGGAAGTTGTGGGTGGGTTTACAGCTTGCCAGAAACAGAAGTTGCCCCCCACAGGTTCGGGACGAAATTTCCTCTATCTGGCCTTAAAGCCATAGTGTGGTAACAAGCCCAAAAGTCAAGTAATTAAGTGGCAACATGCCAAGGCAAAGGAAACAGAAAAATGCAACCCTAGACTCCTATTTTGGGGGCATAGAGCAGGAAAAGGACTGTGAGGTCAGAAGTCCTGCTCCAAAAGCCCCAGGGGAAAACATGAGCGGGTTGCAGGCCATAGAGGACCTTAAGAAGGACTTTAAAAACCAAATAAGAGAAGTGGAGGAAAGATTGGAAAGAGAAATGAGAAGGATGCAGGAAAAGTATGAAATGAGGGTCAACAGTCTGACTGAGGAAAACAATACCTTAAAAAATAGACTAACTCAAATGGCAAAGGAGGTCCAAAAGGGCAATGAGGAGAAGAATGCCTTAAAAAGTCGAATTTGCCAGATGGAAAAAGAATCTCAAAAGTTCACTGAGGAGATTCATTCCTTCAGAGTTAGACTGGAGCAAATGGAAGCTAATGACTTTATGAGAAATCAAGATGCTGTTAAGCAGATCCAAACAAATGAAAGATTAGAAGGCAATGTGAAATATCTCATGGGAAAAACCACTGACCTGGAAAATAGATCCAGGAGAGACAATTTAAAAATTATTGGACTACCTGAAAGCCATGATCAAAGAAAGAACCTAGAAATCACCCTTCAAGAAATTCTCAAGGAAAATTGCCCTGATGTTTTAGATCCAGAGGGCAAAATAGAGGTTGAAAGAATCCACAGATCACCTCCTGAAAAAGATCCCCCCAAAAAAACTCCCAGGAATATTATAGCCAGGTTCCAGAATCCCCAGATCAAGGAGAAAATACTACAAGCAGCCAGGAAGAAACAATTTCAATATTATGGAAACACAATCAGAATAGCCCAGGACCTGGCAGCTTCTACACTGAGGGATCGAAGGGCATGGAATATGATATTCCAGAGTGCAAAAGAACTGGGAATGAACCCAAGGGTCACCTACCCAGCAAAACTGAGTATTTTGTTTCAGGGGAAAATATGGTCATTCAGTGGAATAGAGGACTTTCAAGCATTCTTGAGGAAAAAACCAGAACTGAATAGAAAATTTGACATCCAGACACAAGGAGGAAGAGATGCCTGAGAAGGCAATCAGGGAAAAGAAATCAAAAGGAACTTACCAAAGTTGAACTATTTACATTCCTATATGGAAAAGCAATAACTGTGACTGATGATATCTTTCTCACTATGAAAATAATGGAGGAAGGGTGTGTGGTCATATGAATACATATGTGAATGTGTGTGTATATGGTTACAGTTATATATGGATAGAGGGCATAGGTTGAATTTGTTGGGAAGGGAGAATACTTAAGGGATGAAATTATGAGGTGAGAGAGGAAAGTGGCAAGAGGAGATGGGGAGAGACAGGGGAGGGTAAACTATCTCATGTAGAAGAAGCAAGGGGAAGTGGCTTCAAGGGAGGGGGAGAATAGGAAGGCAAAAAAGGCAAAGCCACATTCTCATTGAATGTGGTTCAGGGAGAGAATGACATACATACTAAATGGGATATCTCAACCTGAAGCAGAATATGGGGAAGGGGGATGAGAGGAGGGATGATGGATGGGAGGGCATCCTTGGGGGGAGGGGAGGTTGGAAGTACCCACTATAGAAGAGGGACAGGATCATGTAGGGAATGGACCAGGTGGGGGTGGGATGAGTGGGAGGGAATTATAAGCAGCCTTGTACAATATATCTACTATGATAATGTTTTGCATAGCTAGACATGTACAATATATACTGAATTACTTATCTCCCCAGAGGGAATGGGTGACAAGGGAGGAAGGAAATGGATCTGAAATTCGAGGTCTTAACATTAAGTGTTTAATATATATATAGATACTTTTATTAATACTCTTTTGCTTATAATTGGGAGATAAGATGTGCAGGCAGTGGGACACAAAGATTCATCTTCCTCTAATGGAAAAGTCAAAGAGGGTATGGGAGAAGGTTTGGGAGAGAGCAGATTGGAGGAAGTGATATCTTGTGGGACTGCTATTCTGGGAGGTTGGGTAGGGGAATAACGGGGGAAAATGATTGTAATTCAAAATCTGGCGGAAATGAATGATGTAAAACAGAAGTTAATAAAGCATTTATTTAAAAGAAAAAGAAGATAAAATTTTCCATTCAGCTCTGGTCTTTTCAGCAGGAAGGTCTGGAAGTCCCTTATTTTATTGAATATCCATCTCTTTGCCTGAAAGATTATGCTGGATTTTTCTGGGTAGTTGATTCCAGGTTGTAGTCTGAACTCCTTTGCCTTACAGAATATCATATTCCAATTCCTCCAGTCTTTTAATGTAGAAGCTGCAACGTCCTGTGTGATCCTGACTATAGTTCCATTATGTTTGAATTGTTTCTTTCTGACTGCATTCAGTATTTTCTCCTTGACCTGATAATGCCAGCATTTGGTCCATAATATTTCTTGGAGTTTTCAATTTGGGATCTCTTTCAGGAGGTGTTCATTAGATTTTTTTTTTTTTTGATGACTATTTTACCCTCAGGTTCTAGGATATCAGGGCAGTTTTCCTTGATGATTTCTTGGAAGATACTGTCCAGACTCTTTTTTCCATCATGACTTTTTGGCAGACCAATAATTCTTAGATTATCTCTCCTGTATCTATTTTCCAGGTCAGTTATTTTTCCAATGACATAGTTTATGTTTTCTTCTATTTTTTTCATTGGTTAGATTTTGACTGGTGCTTGATGTATCATAGAGTCATTAGCTTCTACTTGCCCAATTCTAACTTTTAACAAATTGTTTTCTTCAGTTAGCTGGTCAATTTATCTTCTCTCTAATTTGGTTTTTAAAATCCTCCTTGAGGCCTTCAAATAATGTTTTTTTTTTCTGTTTTATTTTGTTTTGTTTTGTTTTTTTGTGCTTGAGACCAGTTAGTATTCCCTTTTGAGGTTTCAGATATGGGTATAGTGTCAATGCTGTACTCTTCTGAATTCATATTTTACTTATTTATGTCTCCATAATAGGGTTCTATGGTCTTTGTTTTTCTAGTTTGCTTCTTCATTGTGATTGCCTTTCTTCCTGCCTTTTAAAGTGGATCTCTGTTTCTGGGCTACATGGGTCTCTGTCCCAAGCTTCTTGTAATGGGTGCTAGGGGCCTGGTTACTAGCCTGGTGTGCTGTGGTCTCTGGTTCTGCTAGCTAGGAGGTATACAATGCTGCAGCTCCCTTGGTGCTGAGCTGGAGATGGCTGGTGTGTTCCAAGGATCATGGCCAAGTGATGTCTTTCTGAGTTTCCCCAGGGTTACACTGAAGCTCACAGCATGAGGTTTGGGGGAGGGGTGGTTTAGCCACTGGAAATCTCCTCTTCTCCTAGGGCTGTGCTATAGATACCCATTCATCTCCCTGGCCTCCCAAGCTAAAAGACTGCTATACCCCTGCTGCTGCTGGCTCCCCTATTCCAGAATTTTTTCCTGGGGCAATATTCTCTGGGTTTTTCAAGGTCATTAAAGGAGGGATGAGAGTACTTACAGTTTACTCCTCCATCTTGGCTCCCAGAAGTTCAAGTAGGTGACTTTCAAACATTTAGTCTATGGGCTGAAAGCCCCAGGAGTAGCTGTTGCTGCGGCCATGAGTTGTGTGCTTCTGTCTTACCCAGCTCTGGCAGACCCAGTCCTACACTGAGAGGTTTGGGAATCACCCCTGCAGTGATTCAGCCCTCCAGAGCCTGCGATGGTCTGGTATCTGTTGTTCATTTTCAAAGAAGATCATTGACATCAGGCTGATGCCTTGAGTTGCTCATGAACTGGACTTAGGTGAGATTGAGTGGCACACAGTTTTCAGTCTCAGTCTCTCTTCCAGAGGCATTGAAGCACAGTGGCAGGACAAAAGTCAGGAAGACTAATGATGGCCTGGGGTGTGGTGGGTGACCTTGGTGTCTGCAGTGTCTGCTTCAGTCACCGTCATGGCCTTGGGAACAATTGTTCTCCTCCTCCCATGCCACAAGGGGAAGTCTTCACACGCTTGGAGTAGACATCTCCCTAAGTCACTGCTGGGTCTATGTGCATATATGTATGTATAATACACGTACACACATATATGCATATATCCCTATCTGTTAATTTCCTGTTTATCTCAGAAACCAAATATTTCTCAGAGAAATTTGATATTGATATAAATATTTTTTCCCTCTATTCAACTACTTCCCTTTGGATGTATTGATTTTATTTATACAGAAAACCTGGACTGTCTCTACCAACACCAGGCTAGGAAACTGAATCGTTTCCATTTGAATTATCTGAGGAAGATTCTGAAGATCACCTGGCAGGAGAAGGGACCAGACACTGAGGGCCTTACTCGAGCTGAACTGCTAGGCATTCAGATTCTGCTTCAGAGAGCACAACTCCCATGGGCTGGCCACATTGTTCAAATGAAAAATACCTGCTAGCCAAAAATACTGTTTAATGGAGAACTCACATAGGGCAAGTGTTCACAGGGAGGTCAGAAGAAATGATACAGGGACACTCTCGATATTTCTCTGGAGAACTTTGGAATTGATTGTGTGACATGGGAGACACTGGCACAGGACTGTCCAGAGTGTGAAGCCACTTACTAGGTGGGTTGTAAAAAAAAGTAAGAAAATTAAAGAAAGTGAAAAGAAATTATGCCAAGCACTTTAATTCTGAAAATTAGCCCTGGCCCCTTCCTAGGGCTGTGAGAAGGCAAATGCATCCTGTCAGCATTCTCTCCATTTCCTTGACTGTTGGCGAGCACACAGGTATAGCCTGTGCACACTCCAGTGTAGCCTGTGTATACAGGTATGGTATAAAGGTGAGGGGGTGCTTCAGAATCTCCAAATAACAGAACTCATGAGGGTTTTGCCATATTCTGTTCCAACAGGTTTGTAAGAACCTTAGTTTGAGCATTTCATTGCCATTCACTAGTGTGGGGAAGGATGAGGGTCTTGGAGAGTTGAGGGCCCTTGGAATGTCCACAGGCAAATGGGGATGCCATTTGTCAAGGCACACATAATAATTTTGTGGAATTTACATAATACAAATGAAACCCCGTGACAAATAGATGAAGGTGTCATTCCACATAAACAAGTGATAAGTCTGACCCAAATATTTGGCTCCCAGAGTTCCTATCTACAAGCAGGCTAATAGGCCCTCAGAACTGCTGGGGTGTGGTTTGTAGAGATAAGGGACTCCATCCATCAGGCAGGCAGGGACTTTGGAAGGGAGCAGCTGTACTCTGCGTGGTGGTGGTGAAAATCATGGTGATCACACCACAAATGCACAGTCCTGGGCGGTGACAAGGTTGGGGGGCTCCAGGCATAAAAATGTCATTCCCTGGATTGCTTCATTTATCTCAACTTGTGGTATGAGGCCCCATAGCTTAAGCTGTCAGGAGAGATCTTTCTTCCCTTGTGCAATGTGGACATGGTCCATGTGCTCTGGCCTTCATTCCTTCCCTTTGATTCTTCCTTATACATCAGTCCTAGTACTCAGGGGCTGAATAATACTTCTCCATTCTGTGCCTCAGTTTCCTATTCTGTAAATTAGGGACAATGATGCCTTTATATCACTCACTCACTGAGTGGTTGTCGACTTTGATTCACTAGAGAGGCACTTCTTCCTTTCAAAAGGGGGAGGGACTCCCCAGCAGGAAGCCCTGAAGAAATGTTTGATGAGACAGTGAATGATGGTGTAGGTGAATAGATGAATGAATGGATGATGAAGTTGTGCCCTAGCAGGAAGAACTTTGTAGACCAAAGAAGGCTGTGTCCTTGTCCTTGGTCTATCTCTGCTGGACAAGAGTGTGACCTTCAGCAAGTCACAGAGCATATGCCTGTTACTCTACCTCTAAAATGAAGGAATGAATGAGAAGGAGGAGAGTTTGGACTAAATGATGTGCCTCTAAAATCCAAGGAATGTGTATATGCCATAAGTACTTATGATATAATTTAATTAGAGACTATAACAGATAATTCATTAGTGTTTAGCACTGAGAGAGATTAGCCTAGAGCTCACCATCTCCCTATAGTGACAAGAACAATAGGCTTGCCAGCAGCCCTCCAGTGACAGAGAACTCATTCCCCTTTAGGCAGCTCTAATCCTTCTATCCTGAATTTACCTCTTTGCACCTTTCTCCCAGTGTTCCTGGTTCTGTCTTCTGGGGCCAAATACAGATATCCTTCTTCCTAGGACAGCCCTTCAAGGTATTGGAGATAGCACCTGGGACAGTGCCCCTGCTTCTGCTCTCTCTCTAGGATGGATCTCTCCAGGGATATCTTTTTAGATATGCGTTGAATGAGATGGTCACTGAGGTCCCTCTTAAGTTTCACATCCTAGGATTCTGCAACTGTTCCCAGTTCCCTTAATTTTCACATGGCATGATCTTAATGCACTTCCTAAGCCTGGGGAGCCTCCTTTGGACTCTCGTTGAATGACCCTTCTCCAATGGGGTATCTGGAAGGGGGCACAGGACTTCACAGGTGATTGGAACGAGGCAGAGGATTGCTGAGCTGGAGGTCCCCTTGTTATGGACATATCCTAAAGTCAGACCATCTTCCCCTCGGCCTCATGTGAATCTCACAGCCCATGAAAGTCTTTTCTAAATGAACTTAATAATGTAAATGACTTCTGCCAAGTCACCTCTTCCTCTTCCTAAACTAGGCCAGTTAATTCTTTGAACTAAGGTGCAGGACCTTGCTTATCCGTGACTTTCACCCCACCCCACACCCAGCCTGCCAAAATCTTTGCAAATTCTGTTGTCGGATGTGTTTGCCATTCTACCCAAACAAGGTCTTCCACAAATCTTATATGCTTGCCATGAAGTGCCATAACCCTTGTGTAAACTGAGTTATAAAATGAAGGATCTTACCATCAACCAACAAAGTTTTATATTTTTTAACCACCAGGTGAGATTTGATCCCATGACTCAGCATCCAACTAGTTCAACTTGGGTAGGAATTCCCCTGATAGCACATTCCCTAGTGGATGGCCATGTGATGTAAATGGAGGAATCAGATCTTAGGCTACTTATAGAGGGATGTTCTCACCTGGATCAGGAAGGAAGTGGGAGTTTCTGTCCTCTGGTAGCATCGTTCCACACCTGGAACACCATGTTCTGTTCTGGATGCCATGGTTTTAGAAAGGCATTGAAGAGCTGGATAATATCCCAAGAAAGATTCAGATAATGAGGAAGGGTCTTGGGATTGTGCCAAAGTGGCTGCTTTGAAAGATTTGGGGCTTGTGGAGTCTGGAGAAGTGCTTCGAGGGAGGACTGAGAGCTCTCTTGGAGCTTCCTGGGAGAGAGCTTAGATTTCTTCTGGTTGATTCAAGAGGGCAGAGACCTCAGGAGAAAAAGCAGTTTTCTAACAATTAGAGTTTTCCCAGAGTGGAACGGAATGGGTTTTCTCAGGAGGAAACAGGTTCCCTCTCAAAGCAAAGACCGGGTAATTGCCTCCGAGTGGGTTATGGGCCAGGTTCTTTTGCTAGCATGGATCAGGCTGCATGGTGTCTGAAACCCCTGCCAACTCCCCACCCCTGGGTTTGGGGGCAGGCATTGTCAGAATGACCTCCAGTTTCTCCTTACAAGATTATTATAATTCACATAGGATTGTGAGGCTTGGAAAGCTGGGCTGCCCTCCTCACTTTGTAGGAGAAGAAACAGAAGCTCATCCTTTGTGGCCCCCAGGCCTGGTCACGAAACCTGTGGGCCTTGGTTTTATCTTCTCTAAAATGAGGGAATTGGACAACATGACCCCTAAGGTAATTTCCAACTACAAACCCTATCATCTCATGCTACAGGAGGAGAGTCAGAGACCTTAGTCAGAGGGAGATACCACCTATGTGACCTTGGACAGCTCTCCTTATCCTGCTGGGTCTCCCTTGTCCCAGGGATGAAATGAGGGTCTGGACTTGAAAAATACATAAGTAATTATCACCTTAGTTTGTAGGCACATTGTACATGTATATACCCACATACTTATAAAGATGTATTATGCGATCTATGCTATACATACATGTATGTAAAATGTCATTTCACCCTCACAACACTCTTGTGAAGTTACAGATGTGGAAACTGAGGCTGGGAAAGGTTAAATGGCTCATGTTCTTACAGAGCCTGAGAAGAGTGGTGAAGTGGGTTCCCCGCTAAGGTCACAAGATGCACAGAGGGCAGAACCAGGGTTGGGTCCCGGGTCTTCTCCCCGCTTCTGGTATGGCCCCTTCTCCACAAAATGCCTGCAAACAAAAGCCACCAGCTGGAAGAGTAGCCTGAGCCAAGGGGAGCCCTTTTCCAGTGCCCAACTTCTGGGCTGTCCCCACACCCTGGAGACCCTGAGCCTTGTCCCCAGCCTTGTGCCTCAGCCCCTCTCTGCAGTGATGGTAGGCAGCCCTCAGGCAGGGCTGCGTGGTGCCAAGTTCAAGCAGAGTGCAGGGCGTTTGGAGTACAGCTCAGCGTGTCCCATCGGCCCAGCTATGATGTATGATAAGGCCTGGCTGTGTTCAAAGCAAGGTGCTGGTGACAGGGTGGGATGGAAAAACCCAGGCTAATGGATTAATGGCCTGTGATAAATGTCTTCTCAGGAAAGCTGGGGAGTGATTAGATAATTCTGGCTTCCCAGAGCAGGATTTAAATATTTCTGCCTGGCCTGTGACCAAGGTAAATGAATCACTTAAGTATCTAGTTTAGAAGCAAATCTTTATGTACTTAAAGCAAGGGCGTGGGCCGGGGTGCCATTTTTCTCCAAGTGGAATCAAGCTCTGGTTTCCCCTGCTCACTGTTGGAGAATCCCTAACACTATTGCACCAACAAGCCTGGCCAGCCGGCCAAGCCGGGGCGGGGGAGCTGCTTGAGACTGAGCAGAGCTAAAGGCCAGCGTGGGGAAGGAATGTTTCTGGGCAGCTGGGGCTGTCAGGACAAGCTAAACACTGGAGGGAAGGATTCTGCTCTGCTCTGTCAAAGTCTCCTGAAGCATCCCGGGCCAAGAGCTCCCCTCATTTACACCCACGCGATTCCCACCGAGCTCAGCACGTGCCTTAGCCGAGAGGGGGCAGGACCGGCCTTCTCCCCCTCACCTCCAGCTCATTTTCAGCCCTAGACAGCTGAGGTCAAAGGACCTTAGCAGGCCTTGGGGGTCTGGCTGGGCTCATCCAGTTCCTCAGAGAACAGGAGGATGTGGGATTATCCAGAGGAAAGCAAACTCATTTAAAATGCTCACGGGATCCTTTCAGGACTGTGGGCTTGCTTGTCTGGACTTTTAGTTTTAAGTCTTGTGCATCATAGCGGATGGAGAGCAAAGGACTGGGTCCAAGCCCTGCCTCTCACAAATGCTCTTTGTATGGCCCTGGACGATGCCACTCAAACTCTCTGCACCTATCCCTGCCTGCGTGAGAATTGCCAGATCATTGCTGGAGATTGGCATGTAGCCCAGTCCCAGAGCCCATCAGTACAGGACTCAGTCCTAGGTGCTAGAGAAGCTGGAAGGCCGGGAGAAGGGGGCAAGCGTGAGCACTTCTCTCTGACTTTCTCCATCTTCCAGTGTTCTCAACTTCCAGAGAGAAGATGTAAGATGCCAACCCCTGGTCATGGTGACGTGATGTGAGACGAGCTGCAGTCTCCTCGCCCCTCTTCCCATCTTGCTACTCTAGAGTCTTTGGGAGGCTGAAGGGCATGCACATAATGGGAGAGCTCCACTCTGTGTGGTCTGGCACAGATCTGGACCCTGACCCTGACAGAATTCTCTGAATTCTGTTTCACTAATAAATTGGATAAATAGACTCCTTCAATAATTGTTATGTGTGTTCATTTTGGAACTGATATTTGATCGAAAAGCAGTCAAGCCTTGAATGTAAAGCTTGGGGCTCTGCTCTCCTCTGCTCATGAAGTGACCCAAAGTTAGGCTGAACCCCCAAATCACATGCTCCTCTCGGTAAAACAATATTTAAAGGAGCAGGCATAGGTCATTCTAACCTCTGAGGAGAGCAGACAGGCCTCTAGCCTCAGCTTCCTGCTTCCTTTCCTGGCATGACGAAAGCCTCCCTTGGTGAAGGGGGAGGGGGAGAAGAGGCTGGAGATGCCTCTTCTGTCCAGCTTTGAGCCACACAATGAAGTAACTAGACAACCTCCCAGTGCGGGAAGTCCTCTGAGTCCTACTGGTGCCCTCAAGGCAGTAACATTGTACTTGGGGGTAGTTATTTCTATAATCAAGTAAAGAAGTGGGAGAGAAATGAAGAGTGGGTGGGAAGACAGATAAAAGGAAAGAGGGAGGGAGAGGGAAAAAAAGAAACAGAGACAAAGTGGTGGAGGGAAGGGAGGGGGAAGAAAGGAGAGAGACAGACACACAGCATGAGCCCCCAAATCTGGGGAAATTAGGAAATGTTTCATTAAGGAGAAGATAGGAACTATGAAGGAAGGTAAGGTTCCAAGGAGTGGTACTGAAGAACAGGTGCCTTCCCTTCCCCACCACCACCCTCCCTTTATCTGGTGTTTCCCCCGATTAAGACATCGTCTCCTTAAGGACGAGGACTGTTACCTAAGTCATGTTCGATGTGTTTCTGTGGGTTCTTGTTCTTCTTTCCCCAGGAGGACCAGAAGGACATCCCTAGGTCAGGGTCAGGGTCCAGTGTGCCGGACTGGGGCTGATCAGATGATACAAGCTTGGGGGGTCTGTTACAGATCAGGCACAAATAGTCCCTATGGACATTTGGAGGGGAGATGTCTCTATGTACACACAAACATATACACATATATGCATACATGTCCCATACATATATACACATGAATATACACATCTCCATGAGGTGGTGCCAGAGTGCACAGTGTCAGGCCTGGTGTCAGGAAGACTCATCTTCATGAGTTCAAATTCAGCCTCAGGCACTTACTAGCTGCGTGACCCTGGGCGAGTCACTTAACCCTTCTTACCTCAGTTTCCTCTTCTGTAAAATGAGCTGGAGAAAGAAAAAGCAAATTGCTCCAGTACCTTTAACAAAGAAAACCCTAAATGGAGTCACAAAGAGCTGGACATGACCAAAAAGTGACTGAACAACAACCCATGTACATTGTGGTGTGTGTGTGTGTGTGTGCTCGAGCACACACATGCTCGCATCCTGCCAGCGGACTGTGATGATTAGAGGAGAGTGAGGCCGAAGGCTTCATGCAGTGCTGCCCCACTTAAGTCCTATTTATGCACAAATTAAAAGATATCACCCATACCATTTTACCGTTTTTACCTCTCAGAGTCCTGTGGCCACAGCAAGTGATGAAGCTGCAGGGGTGGGTACACTGGGAACTGTAGTCACAGCCCTGCACACGGGCCACCCAGGCCATAGGGTCGTCTTCTCAGTGGAAGCAGCAGTGGGATTTGGCAGCCCCCGGGGTGTCTGAGCAGCCTTTTAAGGATCACACTGTTCACCTGCTAGTGTGAGGAAGGGTCTAGAAAACTTGCTCTAAAAATTATCTGCTCACCCAACCCTGGCCTGATTGCTTTGGCAGGCAGGGATCTGACTCTGCAATTAAAACACACACACACACACACACACACACACACACAAATGTACAAAAACTTCTACAAAGATGATTCCACTCACCATTGGTACATAGAATGTGCACACACTTAGAGACAACACAAATTCCAGTAGATCTTAAAGACGAACAGCTCTTGTGAGAGAACTCAGCAGGTATTACATCCAAATAGTAGTCCTGAGTGAATCTAGGTTGGCAAATGAAGACTAGCTTACTGAAGTCAGAGCTGGATACCCATTTTTCTGGAGCAGCCAAAGTATCTGAATGGGAGCACCATGGAGCTGGCATAGGTTTTGCAATCAAAACTAATCTAGTCAACAAACCTATATGCCTACCAAAAGGAGTGAATGATGGACTCATGATAATGTGATTGTCACTTGCAGGAAAACCCCACTCCACCATCATCAGCACCTGTGCTCCCTCCACAACAAACCCTAATGAGGTCAAAGAAAAAAATTATGAAAATCTGGAGATCCTCGTCATCAGTTTTATCATCAATGTGCCAAAAAGGAAAAACTTATAATTCTGGGTGACTTTAATGCTAGAGCAAGATCAGGCTACCAGACTTGGCAGGGAGTTCTAGGGAGGAATAGAACTGGAAACAGCAATGGCAATGGTCACTTATCACTGAAGACTTATGCACCTCATGATCTTCTCATCACCAACAGTGTCTTCCATTTACCTATATGCAATAAATCTTTCTGAATGCACCCTTGCAGCAAACATTGGCATTTAATAAACTATGTCATTGTCAGAAGAAGAGACAGGATGTGAAAGTGATGAAGCTGATGTGTGGTGCAGAGTTCTGGATTGACCATAGACTGATCCTCTCCAATCCAAATATTCACTTTCAACAAAAGCAGCAACCCCAAAGCAAGATGACTACCAGAATAGTTAATGTTAGGCCAGCTAGGTGGTATAGTGGCATTTTCCAGAACTCTCAGCCCACAGATGGCAAGAGGATTGGACAACTGGTCAGAGGAAGATTACAAGGGTCCCTTTACTGGCACCTGAGGCAGGACTGTGTTGCTTTGCCCATACTTGGATCTTGTTGCAGTCCTGGGCAAAGAGGATTAATAACACACTAGATCTTGTGGCCACAGGGGAACTAGAACCACGATCACAGTTTCAGGACAGAAAAGAGTGCTTGTGGTTACTTAAAGATCAGAGCACAGGCCAGGAGAGTAGCAAACATGCCTCTCCATAGATAATACTACCTTAGAAAAACTTAAAACTTGTAAGTCCCCAGAATTCCCTCTGAAAATAGCAGCACAGAAATCTTGAAGCTTGGAATGGTATGCCCTCCACTCCAGAAACAGAGTCCCACTTTAGCATAGAGTTCAAAGTCAGAAAATAGGGTGGAAACATGAGCAAACAGCAGAAAAACATCTTAACTATAGAAAATTACTATGGTGACAGGAAAGATCAAAACAAAAATTCAGAAGACAACAAAGTCCAAAATAACACATACAAAGCCTCAAAGAAATATATGAATTGATCTCAGGTCATGGGAGAATTTGAAAAGAATTTTTTTTTTAAACAAATACTTTATTAACTTCTGTTTTACATCATTCATTTCTGCCAGATTTTGAGTTACAATCATTTTCCCCCCATTATTCCCCTACCCAACCTCCCAGAATAGCAGTCCCACAAGATATCGCTTCCTCCAATCTGCTCTCTCCCATACCTTCTCCCATACCCCATCGACTTTTCCATTAGAGGAAGGTGAATCGTGTCCCAATGCCTGCACATCTTATCTCCCAATTATAAGCAAAAGAGTATTAATAATAGTATTTATATATATATTTGAAACATTTAATGTTAAGACCTCGAATTTCAGATCCATTTCCTTCCTCCCTTGTCACCCATTCCCTCTGGGGAGATAAGTAATTCAGTATATGTTGTACATGTCTAGCTATGCAAAACATTATCATAGTAGATATATTGTACAAGGCTGCTTATAATTCCCTCCCACTCATCCCACCCCCCACCTGGTCCATTCCCTACATGATCCTGTCCCTCTTCTATAGTGGGTACTTCCAACCTCCCCTCACCCCAAGGATGCCCTCCCATCCATCATCCCTCCTCTCATCCCCCTTCCCCCTATCCTGCTGCAGGTTGAGATATCCCATTTAGTATGTATGTCATTTTCTCCCTGAACCAAATTCAATGTGAATGTGGTTTTGCCTTTTTAGCCTTCCTTATTCTCCCCCTCCTTTGCAACCACTTCCCCTTGCTTCTTCTACATGGGATAGTTTACCCTACCCTGTCTCTCCCCATCTCCTCTTGCCACTTTCCTCTCTCACCTCATAATTTCATCCCTTGAGTATTCTCCCTTCCCAACAAATTCAACCTATGCCCTCTATCCATATAACTGTAGCCATATACACACACATTCACATATGTATTCGTATGACCACACCCCCTTCTTCCATTATTTTCATAGTGAGAAAGATATCATCAGTCACAGATATTGCTTTTCCATATAGGAATGTAAATAGTTCAACTTTGATAAGTTCCTTTTGATTTCTTTTCCTGATTACCTTCTCAGGCATCTCTTACTTCTTGTGTCTGGATGTCAAATTTTCTATTCAACTCTGGTTTTTTCCTCAAGAATGCTTGAAAGTCCTCTATTCCACTGAATGACCATATTTTCCCCTGAAACAAAATACTCAGTTTTGCTGGGTAGGTGACCCTTGGGTTCATTCCCAGTTCTTTTGCCCTCTGAATATCATATTCCATGCCCTTCAATCCCTCAGTGTAGAAGCCGCCAGGTGCTGGGCTATTCTGATTGTGTTTCCACAATATTGAAATTGTTTCTTCCTGGCTGCTTGGAGTATTTTCTCCTTGATCTGGGGATTCTGGAACCTGGCTATAATATTCCTGGGAGTTTTCTTTTTGGGATCTTTTTCAGGAGGTGATCTGTGATTCTTTCAACCTCTATTTTGCCCTCTGGATCTAAAACATCAGGGCAGTTTTCCTTGAGAATTTCTTGAAGGGTGATTTCTAGGTTCTTTCCTTGATCATGGCTTTCAGGTAGTCCAATAATTTTTAAATTGTCTCTCCTGGATCTATTTTCCAGGTCAGTGGTTTTTCCCATGAGATATTTCACATTGCCTTCTAATCTTTCATTTGTTTGGATCTGCTTAACAGCATCTTGATTTCTCATAAAGTCATTAGCTTCCATTTGCTCCAGTCTAACTCTGAAGGAATGAATCTCCTCAGTGAACTTTTGAGATTCTTTTTCCATCTGGCAAATTCGACTTTTTAAGGCATTCTTCTCCTCATTGCCCTTTTGGGCCTCCTTTGCCATTTGAGTTAGTCTATTTTTTAAGGTGTTGTTTTCCTCAGTCAGGCTGTTGACCCTCATTTCATACTTTTCCTGCATCCTTCTCATTTCTTTCTAATTTTTCCTCCACTTCTCTTATTTGATTTTTAAAGTCCTTCTTAAGGTCCTCTATGGCCTGCAACCCACTCATGTTTTCCCCTGGGGCTTTTGGAGCAGGACTTCTGACCTCACAGTCCTTTTCCCGCTCTATGCCCCCAAAATAGGAGTCTAGGGTTGCATTTTTCTGTTTCCTTTGCCTTGGCATGTTGCCACTTAATTGCTTGACTTTTGGGCTTGTTGCCACACTATGGCTTTAAGGCCAGCTAGAGGAATTTTCGTCCCGAACGTGTGGGGGGCAACTTCCGTTTCTGGCAAGCTGTAAACCCACCCACAACTTCCACCCTAGATCACAATCCAGATCCAGGGAGGTTAAAGCAAGAGCGATTACCCCCCAAGACTGATCGCTGGATCTCCCCACGATTTGTAGGCTGGGAGCCGGAAATGCCTCTGAAAACTACACAGTGGCGTGTCTCCTCAGCGGCTTCTAGCCCCCAGGGGAGGGAGCTGACGCATTCCCCAAATACAGGTCCCAAAGTCCATAGGACACTAACCTCTTACTTTGTCCTAGGCAAGTCTATGTTGATAATTCTGGAATCTCCACAGTTCCTGGTGTTCTGGGGTTCCTCCAGCCGGCTGCTGGCCCTGCCGCCCTGGGGCTAAAACCTCGGCTCACGTGGACCTGGGCTCGGCTCGGCTCCTGCGCTCTGCGCTGCCGGCTCCCAGACCACTGCGCTGGTCCTTCCTGCAGGTGCTGGGCTGTCCTCAGCGGGAGGTTAGCTTCTCTGTGTCGTTCTGTGGGTGCTGGGGCTCCAGAAGTTTTTCAGAGTCCTTTTTTACATAGTTTGTGGAGAATCTGGGGGCAGAGAGGCTTGGATGAGCTGTTTCTACTCCGCCATCTTGGCTCCGCCCCGAAAAGAATTTTTTTTAAGATCAAATAAGAAAGGTAGAGGAAATATTGAAAAGAGAAATGAGAGTGATGCAAGAAGAATCATGAAAAAAGAGTCCACAGTTTGGTAAAGGAGACACAAAAAATACTGAATAAAATAATACCTTAAAAACAGAATAGACCAAATGGTAAAAGCAGCACAAAAATCAAATGAAGAGAAGACTGTTTTGAAAAGCAAAATTGGACAATGGGAAAAGAAGCACAAAAATTCACTGAAGGATAAAAAAAAAAAACTACTTACAAATAGAACTGGTCAAATGGAAAAAGGCACAAAAGCTCATAGAAGAAAACAATTACTTAAAAATTAGAAATGGGCAAATATAAACTAATGACTTTATAAGACATGAAGAAATAATAAAGCAAAATCAAAAGAATGGAAAAATAGAAGAAAATGTAAACTACCTCACTGCAAAAAGAACTGACCTGGAAAACAAATCCAGGAGAGACAATTTAAGAATTATTAGACTATCAGAAAGCCATGAAAAAAAAGATTCTAGACATCATTGTTCAAGAAATTTTTAAGGAAAATTGCCTTGATATTCTAGGACCAAACAGTAAAGTAGAAATTGAAGGAACCCACTGCTCATCTCTTGAAAGCAATCCCAAAATGAAAACTTCCATGAATATTATAGCCAAATTCCAGAGCTCACAGGTCAAGAAGGAAATATTTCAAGGAGTCAAGAAGAAGCAATTCAAATACTGTGGAGCCACAATCAGGATAACACAAGATCCGGGCATTTCTATATTGGAGAGAATCACCTACCCAGAAAAAAAAAAAAATGAGTACAATTCTCTTGGGGAGGGGAGGGGTATTCAATGAAATAGAGGAGTTTTAGGCACTCCTGATGAAAAGACCAGAGCTGAATAAAATTTTTGACCTTCAAATACAAGACTCAAGATAAGCACACAAAGGTTAACTAGAAAGAGAAATCATGAGGGATTCAGTAAGGTTAAACTGTTTACATTCCTACATGGGAAAATGATACTTGTAACTCTTAAAATCTTTCTCATTATTAGGACAGTTAGAAGGAGCATGCATAAACAGAGGGCATGGCTATGAGTTGAATATGATGATATGGCATCTAAAAATAAAATTAAGGGATACGAAAGAAGGATGGTGCCCTAAAAGAAAGGGAGAGATATAATGGGGCAAATTATCTGACATAAAAGAGGCATGAATGATTTTTTTTTAGGGCAATTGGGGTTAAGTAACTTGCCCAAGGTCACATGGCTAGGATTTTGTTTGTGTGTGCATTAAGTGTCTGAGGCCGGATCCGATCTCAGGTCCTTCTGACTCCAGGGCCGGCGCTCTACTCACTGCGCCACCTAGCCGCCCCAGGCATGAATGATCTTTTACAATGGAAGTGGGGAAGGCAGTGGTGGTGAACCTTAACATGAACCTTACTCTCAGAACTGATTGAAAGAGGGAATAACATGTACACTCAGCTGGGTATGGAAATCTATCTTGCCACACAGGAAAGTAGAAAGGGAAGGTGATAAGAGTTGGGATGGACATGATAAAAGGGAAGGTGATTTGGGGGGAGGTAAAAATTAGAAGCAAAGCACTTCTGAGAATGGATAGGGTTAAAGGAGAGTGAGATTAAGACCAAAAGGGACAAAAAAGGATGGAAGGAAATGTGTAGTTAACATAAATATGAAAAAAATTACACCAAGTTTCTCTGATAAAAATCTCATTTCAATCCTTCCCTTTCTCTCCCTTCTCCCTCCCCTTCTTCCTCCCCTTCTCCATCCCCCTCCTTCCCTCCAACCTTTCTCCTTCCTACCTTCCCTGGCGTAGATGATGCCATGGTGGAGATGGCCAAGGAGGCCACAGAACCCTCCAAGGTGGACATCCTAGGTCTGTGTCAGGACGTGTTCTTCAAAATGACCATGTAACTGACGGGTAAGCTTACAGCCACCAGTGAAAACTATGAACTTCCAGAAAATATGAACAAACTGATGAGTTGAAGTATCTAGAAATGAAAGATAGTGTAGTAAACCTAAGTAGAAACCTAGAGGACTCAACCAGAAATGGGCAGCCCTTCAGCCTTCTCTGGATCAGATCACTTTAACTGAGGAGCAAGTAGCAGCTCTGGAACAGGCAGCTTACAGGTTGGATGCACATCCAAAGAAACTAGAAGCAAAGTACAAGAATTTAGAGAGGTGAGGAAAGAATTCTTTAGCACAAAGACTTGAACTACAAGAATGTTTCATGAGAACTGAAATGTGTGGGTTGGAAATGATCAAACTTTTATGTGCTTCAGTTTCATAAAGGGAAGTGGGGCTGTGCATCCCAAGGAGAATCCCAGCCCCCACCTTGGGTTGAATATGTAATGTTAGTCACCCATTGAGTCACCATTTTCCTAAACCTCTACCTCCTGGAACTTCATTGTTTCATTGTATGCCCTTGGCCAAGGCTCCAAAATCAGGATTAATACTGTCTAGAGAAGACACAGATAAGACACTATCATCTGCCTGCATCCTCCCTCCTCCCCCTCCCCTAGGGTTCCACCTTGGATTCTGTTCTGAATGTGGTCCACACCCTGCTCATAACCTGTTCTTGGATTTAAATAATAAATGCCAGCTTATGACCCTCAAAAAATAAAAAATAAGGACCTCATTTCTCAAATATATAGAAAATTGAGTAAAAAATTATCAAAATTAGAGGCATTCCTCAATTGTGGACAAAGGACATGAGCAGGCAGTTTTCAGATAAAGTAATCAAAGTTAACCATAGTCACATTGATCAGAGAAATGTGAATTCAAACAACTCTGAGGTATCTCCGAACACTTATCAGAATGGTTGATAAGAGAGAAAAGGAAAATGACAAGTGTTAGAGGGGATGTGAGAAAATTGAGACATTAATGTACTGTTGGTGAAGTTGTAAACTGATTCAGCAGAGCATTCAGTGGTACAGTTTGGAACTATGTCTAAAGGGCTATAAAACTGTGCATAGTCAACATTTCTAGGACTGTATCCTAAAGAGAAAACAGAAAAAGAAAAAGTACCTATATGTACAAAAAATATTTATAGCAGCTTTTTTTGTGGTGGCCAAGAATTAGAAGTTGAGCAGCTACCTGGAAGGACTCCAGAACACCAGCATCTGTGGCATTTCCAGAATTATCAACACATAGATGCTAAGGACAAAGTGTGAGGTCACTGCAGTGTGGACTTTGGGGCCCACTAATTGGGAGTATGTTGGCCTCTTCCCCCAGAGTGAGAAACCACTGAGATGCCTTGGCTCAGCCGGGGCCACATTGAAGCTTCAGATCCTGGCCTGCAGACTGTAGGGGGACCAGGTGACCAGTCTGAGGGGTAATCACTTTTGCTTTAACCTTCTTGGATCTGGATTGCTGTCTAGGGTGGAGGTCCTGGTGTGTGTGACCAGTTTGCCAGAGCATGTGGAGGCTTTAGAGAGGGCACCCAACTAATACCTCTGGCAGCTGAGAAAACCCCAGTGTTTGGGACGGAAGCTCCCCTGGCTGGTGGCAGAGTCCTACTGTGGCAAAAAGCCCAAAAGTCAAGTAATTGAGCCGCAACATGTCCAGGCAAAGGAAGCAAAACATATAGAAGATTCCAAAATTAGACTCCTATTTTGGGGACAAAAAGGATCAAAGCATGGAACAGGAAGAAGATATGAGCTGGTTACAGGCCATAGAGGACCTTAAGAAGCAGATAAGAGAAGTGGAGGAAAAATTGGGAAAAGAATTATAAGTTGAGGGGATGCCCATCAGTTGGAGAATGACTGAACAAATTGTTCTATATAATTATGATAGAATACTGTTGTACTATAAGAAATGATGAGCAGGATGCTCCCACAAAGGTTTAAATGAACTGATACAAAATGAAATGAGCAAAACCGGGAGAATAGTGTATACAGTAACAGCAATGCTGCATGATGATCAGCTGTGCATAACTTAATTATTCCCAGCAATACTATGGCTTAAGACAATTCTGAAGGACTTATGATGAGAAATGCTATCCATATCCATAGGAAAAAACTGGGGGAATCTGAATGCAAATTGAAGCATACTTTTTCTTTACTTTTTTTTCTTGTTTTGGATTTTTATCCATGTTTTTTTTTCATAATATGACTAACCTAAATTGAATTGCTTTCCTTTTCAATGTAGGAGCAGGAAGGGGGGAGAGAATTTGCAAATTAAAAAAAAAAATAGACAAATGTTCAAAATTGTTTTTTACATGTAATTGGGGAAAATGAAATATTAAATAAATGTTTTTTAAAAAGACAATGCTAGCATATTAAAGCACTCCTCCCAGCAGGAACAATTTATTACTAATTTGGAGGGAAAGCTGAGCCAGCATATGATTGACAACAGTGGAGCAGAAAAGGAGTGGGTAGCTTTCAGGAATTTGGTGTATAGCACTGCATTTACTCAACTGGGTCAGAACAGTCCCAAACATCAACATTAATTTGACAAAAACAATGGGAAAATCAGAAGCTGCTAAATGAAAAACGAGAACTCCACAGGGTTTAACCAACAGGATAGTTCATCCATTTCTAAGAAGGAAACATTTAATTCCATCAAAAGTGAAGTACAAGCAAAACTTAGAGAGATTCAGGATTCTTGGCTCAGTAAGAAAGCAAATGGAATTCAGTTTTTTGCTAATAGTAACAATCCAAAGTGCTTTTATGGTGCCCTGAAGGCTATCTGTGGCTCAAACACCTATGGAGCATCTCAACTACCCAGTGCTGATGAAGCCACATTGATTAGTGATAAAGATATGATCCTGGAGAGATGGGCTAAACACTTTCATAGTGTTCTCAATGGACTGTCACCAATCAAAGCTGAGGCCACTGACCATATAACTCAGGTTGAAGTTAATCCCTCCCTAGTCAAATTTCCAACAGAAGAAGTTTTGAATAGCATTCGTCCCCTCTCCTGTGGCAAAGCACCTGTGCTGATTCTATTCCAGCTGAGATTTACCAGGCAGGAGTCCACTGCTCATTCAGAAGCTGACTGAATTTTTCTGGGTTATGTGGCAAGAGGAGGTTATCCCCTCGGAGTTTTAGGATGCCCCCATTGTCCATCTCTCTAAAGGTAAACATAATAGATTGTCCTATTACAAACATGGGGGAAGGTGTCTCTCTGTCTGTCTCTGTCTCTGACTCTCTGTCTGTCTTTCTCTTTCCCTCTGTCTCTGTCTCTGTCTCTATCCCTGTCTCTCCTCCCCACTCTCCTCACCCCTGATATTGCTGGCAAGATTCTTGCCAGAGTCCTTCTTAATAGATTGATCCTTTATCTGGAGGATAGTAGCCTACCTGAAGCTAGCATGACTTCAGAAAAAGCTAAGGAATTGTCAATATAGTGTCTGCTGCCCAACAACTCCAGGAGAAATTCCAGGAGCTGAACAATGCTCATCAATCTGACCAAGATCTCTGATACTGTCAGTCAAGGGCTTGTGGAAAATCAAGGTAAAATTTGGTTGCCTGGAGAAGTTCATCAGCATGGTATGTCAGTTTCATGATGGTGTGCTTGCCTGGGTTCTAGATAAGGAACAATGTCCCAGTCACCAAGGGAGTGAAACAGGGCTGTGTGTTTCCTCCCATGCTTTTTACAATGACGTTCACAGGGATGTTTTCAGACATTTTCAACAAGGATAAAAATGTCATCAAAGTCAGCTGCCATACTGATGGTGAATTATTTAACTTGAAGAGGCTACAAGCCTGGGCTAAATGGAGAGTGTTGGTGCAGGATTTTCTGTTTGCAGTTGATTGTGCATTCAGTGAGCCTCTGAGGCTCAGATGCAGCAAGATGGGAAATTTTTCAGTCCTGCCTGACTCTCCATGACCCCATTGGGGATTTTCTGGGCAAAGACACTGGAGTGGTTTGCCATTTCCTCCTCCAGCTCATTTTATAGAAGAGAAACTGAGGCAATGTCACACAACTAGTAAGTGAATGAGGCCTGATTTGAACTCAGGGTGATGAGTCTTCCTTATTCCAAGCCCAGTACTCTATGCAGTATGGCACCAGACGGTTCCTGACCCATCCTCGAACCGGTTGCCAGAGCAGTATCCCTCAAGCTCAGGGACAATCGTGTCACTACCCTCTCTGGAAGCCTCAGTGGCTGCCTACTGCCTTCAGGATAAGCTACAGACCCTCTGATAGGGATGCAAACCATTTATAAAAAGTGTCACTCTTTCTTTCCAGATGGACTTCTCTATCCTTCCATTTGCTGTTCCTCCACCACATTCCTTGTCTCCCTTTGGCCTGGAATTTTCTGCCTCATCTTTTCTTCATGGAATGTCTAGCTCCCTCCAAGGCTCAGACTAAGGAGCCATTTTCATAGGGACTTCCCATTGTGAGACCCACCACCCCCAAAATAACTTGGCATTTATTGTACACCTTTACATGTGTTTGGCCACAAGGTGTTTTCCTGTTCCCCACCAGCACAATAACGATGCTGACAAATGTTAGCATTTACATGCTGCTTCAAGTTCTTCAAAGCTTTAAAATTAGCATGTCATCTGATCCTCCTAGCAACCCTAGTGAATAGGTGCTATTATGATCCCCATTTTACAGATGAGGAGACTGAGACAGAGAGTGGTACAGTGACTTGACTAGGGACACATAGCTAGTAATTATCTGAGGTTGGATTTGAACTGAGATCTTCCTAATTCCAGGGGTACTGCTCTACCTGCTGCCCTACTTGGCTGCCTTCAGGACAGGGATTCAGTTTTTAAATCGGGTGTCCCCACATAGTGCTAGGCACTTCATAGATCTTCTAAATTAGCTTAATAAATGCTTATTGAATTAAATTGAGTGAAATTTCTTGTCTTGTAGATGTCTTTTTGATATAAGGGGGCCTGGGGACTTCCTATTAGAGTTATCTGCAAATTTGATTGTATTTGCTTAACAATACATCCCCCTAATAGTATGTAAGCTCCTTGAGGGCAGCTCCTTAACTGTAGTTAGTTCAGGCTTCCTTGGGAGATGGTGGATTCTTGGTCTTTGGAAATTTCACAGAGAGGGCAGATGACTACTTGTTGGACATGTAGGACAAAAGCTTCCACTAAAGCAGGGGTCTGTGCACTTATTGCTTTATTTTGATAACTGCATTTTAAAATAATTGGTTTCAATGGTCATCTTATATGTCTTATTTGGTGCATTTAAGATCTGAGGAGGGGTCTGTAGGATCCATCAGAATGCCCAAGGTGGTAGGAGCAAGGGTCATTGGACTGTTCCCCTTGGCTGTCCCCCACATATCTCCTTAGTGCCTCTAATGCTCTCCCTCCTTACCTCTGTCTCTTGGAATTCCTGGTTTCTTTGCAGACTCAGTTGGAGCTGCTTCGATCTGGAAGACTTTCCAGGTCACCCCAGACACTAGGGCACCCCCTCCTCTAATGCCTTGTGCTTATTTCCCACTCCTTCTATATGTTATTACATCCATACTTAATGTCTACCCCATAGAAGTGGAAGCTTCTTGAAGGCAGGGACTGTTGGAATTTCATCTCTATCTGCATGTAGCATAACAGCCCCTGGCACACAAGTGCTTAAGAAGTTCTTATAAAATGGTTGATGATTTGATGATGCTGACGCTGTGAGTTTGAGTGACTAGAGGGTGATGTTGCCCTTAGTAGTAGCAGGAAGTCAGAGGAAGGGTGGGCTTGGCGGGGAGACAGAGACATGGGGTAGTTTTGGATATGTTGGGTCTGAGACACTCTTGGGACATTCAGTTTAAGATGTTCAGCAGGTGGTTCTTGGTTCAGGGCTGGAGCTCGGGAGAGAAACAAGGGAGAAGACGACAAAGAAAATGGGACTAGTCAACATCGGGGGAATCCTGGAACACAAGGGAGGCTAATACACTGATGGCGGAGCTGTTAATGGACCTAACAATTTTAGAAAGCAATTTGGAATTATGAGAAGAAAGTGGCTAAAATGTTGATGCTTTGGGACCCAGATATCCTAATCAGAGCGAAAGGAAAGAAAAATCTCAAGTATACCATTATGGAAACATTTTGTTTAATCAGTAAAAAAACAAACAAACAAAAAAACTGGAAACAAAACAGATACCCATCAATTAGGTAACATTTTAACAAAACTGAGTTACACAAATTCAATGTCCTATTGGTTCTCTGCAAGAAATAAGGGATGTGAGTGATGCAGAGAAGAATGGAAGGACTTAGACGAACTGATGCAAAGTGAAGTTGTCGAAACCAGGAAAAGAACATACACAATGAATGAATGACAACAGAAATTGTACTGGATGGTAAAAGGCCTTGAGATAATGCCACAGCTTAGACAGGTGGAAGAAAGCTGGGCTATTTAGCTTGAAGACTTGAGATAGGGGCAAGGGGAAGGATTGCTGCATTCAAGTATTTTAAGGGCCATCCTATGGAAGAGAGTTTAGGGTTTTTCTGCCTGGAGGCAAAAGGATGGGAAGAGGGACAATGAGCAGAAGTTGCAAAGGGACAGATCCCATCTTGACTTTGAGAGAAACTCACTGTGAAGGAGACCTCCCCAAGAATGGCCTGAGCTGCCTGGGAGGCAATGGAGGCATTCTGCTCCAAGCAGGCTTTGAGCACAGCCTGGGAGTGCACCCAATTAGATGCCTCCAGTCCACCATCCAGCAGTAATGTTCTGGGATCTGTTGATCACCTTTCCCAACCTAGATACGACACCCTAATGCTTCCAATACAAGGGGACTCGGGTGATCTCTGGGAAGCAGGCTTTGGCCTGAGTGGGGTGTGCTCCTGGATGCTCCCTGCACTCTGTGTTGTAGCCTCTGCTAATGGCCCTGAGCAGTTTTTCATCACCAGAATAGTTAGGTTTTCTGGGTGTTTGACACACGAGTAAAGGATAAACTCTTTAAAATGTCAGGCAACTTCTTTATGTTATCCCAGAAAGGACAAAGCAGATATTTTTTAAATAAACACCAGCTCCAGCTCTGCTTGGTTTAGACATTCTCAGATCCTTTTTTCAGGAGCAGGGGAAGCTCATGAATTTAAAGGAGGTTTAAATACTGTACTTTCCCATAAAGCCGTAAAGAGTTGGCAGTGAGTTCAGGACCCAATCACCGGGCACGGACATGGACGTGTTGTAACTCAGATTACCAATAAAAATGTCAGGCCCCCATCTGAAGCAGATAGTCGGGCAATTCTGGGCTGAAAGCATGTCTTAATTGTTTTCAAATGGAAAATTTTATAATATAATTGAAAAAAATTCTGATCTGCCTTATTGTTGAGCTCACTCGTTATTACAGCAAGGGGAACTGGTGGATTCAAATGCCTCTTCCCCTTCCCAGCCCGCTATTTCCCAGCTGTTTTATTGAGATTCTATTAAACAGAGACCAAATGGACTTTTCTGCTTCTATAAAACCCCGTCAAACAGGCTGAGTTAATACCAGCATTTTAAAATCATTAAGAGGGGCCCTTAGGATTGGGCTGGTATGGGGAGATGTATTATTTGAATCAGGTGTGCTGTGTCCAGCTCCAGGGCCGCATGTGCAGCTTTGCAGCATGGGTCTGGGATCTAGTGAGTGAAAGACACCAGCTGTGCCTTTGGGAAGAGCTGCTCCTTGGGGCTACGTGGCTTCTGTGCCCTGGAAATGCTGAATTCATCATCCCCGGAGTCTGATGGGGAATGAGCCCCTCTGTATGATGGAAATGTGTTTTCTCTGCATCATTTTCCCACCTCTGGGGATGACTGGGCTCCACAAGGATGTCAGGGAACCTGAATGCTCTTGCAGCTCTGTCATGTGAGACTGACCAAGTTCCCCTGTCTGAGGCTCAATTTCCTTCTCTGTAAAATGGAAATCCTCATGGTCCTCATAACAACTGACAGGGTCGTTGAAGAGAAAACATTTTATTTTCTTAGACACTATCAAAACATGAAAATATTAGTTTTATTATATTTTTAATACCTGGGATGACCCTTCTTTTGGGACCCCAGAAAAGTACTCTGTAGTCCCATGCTCACCCAAACCCAGAGCTCATGTGTTTATTTTTAGTAGATATCCAGAGGACAAAATGTGTTCCAAGGAAAGATCTTTAAGAAAATATAAGGAAAATAACAGCTATTTCTCCCATAAACCTGAGGCATTTATTCCCACAAATACCCACATCTCCAGGGGGAAGACTGGATGAGTACAGTGATCCTATGTGATGGGGCATGTGTGTAGGGGACATGAATGGCCAGCACACACACATGGGGAACAATTCGTCTCTTAAATCTTTTCCTGATTTATTGGTTTCTTCCCTATTGTTTGAACATGCCCAAGTCTCCTCCATCCTTGAAAGTCGGTACTTTGTGTGGTGGCAAAGAACTGGAATTTGAGGAGATGCCCATCTATTGGGAGAATGACTAAAAAAAGCTGTGGTATATGATTGTGTTGGAATATTATTGCCTATAAGAAATGATGAGCAGGATGCTCTCAGAAAAACCTGGAAAGACTTATCTGAACTGATGCAAAGTGAAATGAACAGAACCAGGAGAAAATTGTATACAGTAAAAGTAATATTGTGCAGTGATCAACTGTGAATGATTTAGCTGTGCTTGTCAATTCACTGATTCAAGACTATTCCCAAGGACTCATAACAAAAAATGCTATCCATCTCCAGAGAAAGAATTAATGGAGTCTGGATGCAAATTGAAGCACATTGTTTTTCATTTTCTTTCTTTTCTTTTGTTGTCTCTTTAGCAACATGACTGATGTGGAAGTATGTTTTGTATGACTACACATATGTAATCTATATTGAATTGCTTGCCTTTCCTAGGAGGGAGGAGGAAAGAGAGGGAACTTGGAACTCAAAAATTATTTAAAATTAATATTAAAATTGTTTTTACATGTAATTAAAATAATAAAGCATTAAAAAAGAAAGTCATTAGACCCTATGCATTCCCCTAGCTCTCACTCTGTATCTCTGCTCCCTCTGTCAGACAAGTTTCTACTCTCAGAGCCTCCAATTTCTGTCCTCTCACTCACTCAGCCTTTTGGAGTCTGGCTTCCAACCTCATCAGTTGACTGAAATATCCCTCTCCGAGTTTACCAGTGGTCTTTGTTGCAGGATCTGATGGTCTTCTCTCAATCCTGATCTTCCTCCCCCGAGCTGCTGCATGTGACCATGCTGATCACCCACTCCTACTCCTCCAGCCTTTCCTGATTCTCCTTCCTACCTGTCTGCACCTTCATAAGTCTCTGCTGGTTCCTCATCCGAGTCATAACCCTACCTGCGGCATCCCCCAGGGGTGCCCTATTCTCCTGTCTCTACCCTCTCTTGGCAACCTTTGTGGATTTAACTATCTCCTCTTCCCCAAGATTTAATCCTCCATCACCAGTTGCCTTCTGGATGTCTCAGAGTGTCTCAAACTCCACATGTCCCAAAGTGGGATCACTAGCTTCCCCATAACCTGAGCCCCCTTCAAAACTTCTCTGTTTCTGGGAAGGGCACCCCATCCTTCTGGTATCCCCCCCACAGGCCCATTTAAGTGCCAAGACTTGTTCTTCTTCCCTCAATAACATCTGTGTTTGCTGACCCTTCACTTCCCTCACACAGTGACGACCCTAGTCTAGGCCCCCAGTCCCTTTGTCTGACTCATGGATGAAGCCCCTCAACTGTTCTCCCTGCACACAATAGCTGAAGTGATTTTCCTTAAGCACAATGTGACTGTGCCACTTCTTTTCCTGATAAAACCTAATGACTTATCCTCCCCCTTTCCCCCATTAGAGTATAAGCTTCCTGAGGACAGGGATTGTTCTCTTTCTTTTCCCTTTATTTGTCTCCTCTGCACATACCACAGTGCCTGGAATACAGAAGGTGCCTAATAAATGCCTGCTCACTTGCCTTGACTTCCTATTGCCTAATCCTAAATCTAACCTGAAGTTCTGGGTTCTCCTCTTCCTCCCCATCACACTCTGGCCCCAAGTGTCCTTTAGGACTCATTGTATGCCCCGATCCTGCACTCTGCCAGACTGGCTTCCTCTCCCATCTCCTGCTTCCACACCCAATTCTGGGTGCGTTCCCTCCTTGCCTTCCTCCTAGAATCCTGTACTTTCAGGGTATAGACCAGGGACCTCCTCTCATGTGCAACACCCCCATGCTGGACAATGGGTGTGCCCTTGTATATGTCCTTGTGGGCTTCCCCTGCAGGAGGGGAGCCTTCATTTGTTGTTCCCTTTGGGTCTTGGGGAGCTCATGGCACGTGGTCAGAGCCAGTGCTACAAGGGACAAGCCAAGACACACGGTCGTGGTACCTGACTTTTATGCTTTTCCATGTCAGTGAAGGGAGGGGCACCTCCCCAAGTCTCCTCTGAGTCCTGACACTGCAGGCAGCCAGAAGAGCACCAGTGCTCTGGGGAGCAAGGAGGGAGACAGGATATTTGGGAGTGACCTTCAGGATGGACCCCAGGCTGGCTGAAGAAATCACCTCCAGTCAGCCACATCTGGGCATGAATTTGTGAGACCTGTGCTATGCAGGAGCTGAGAGCTAAGGTAGGAGCTTAATCCTCCCCCAACTCACCTCTCAGTTCTGCTGCCCCCAAGCACAGACTGAGGTGGTCAAGGGGAGATGGTGCCCTACTGGCAGCAAGGTGACACCACAGTGGCTGGTGGGCTGGACCCAGAGTCAGGAGGACAGAGTTCAAATGTAGATTCGGGAACGTCTAGCCATGTGACCCTGAGCAACAACCTCTGTTTACCTCCGTTTCTCTATCTGTAAAATGGGGATAATAATGGCAGGACTGTTGTGATATTAAAATGAGATGTTATTATAAAGTGCTTTATAAACCATAGGGCTCTGATGATGCTCCTGACACCTCTGAAGCAGACATATCCTTATGGAAGCTTTAAAGGGAAGCTAACCCCCTGAGAAGAGGGCTCGCTCATTCTTCGTAATCGTGTCCATGATGGCTGGCATGGTGCCGGGCACACAGCAGGCACCTTCTTATGTGCTTGGTAATTGATTGAAATATGGCATGAGGGAAGAGCCTATCACCAAGAGGGTGTCAGCGAGGTGCAAAGAAGGCGCTTCTTGTACTCTCCCTGCATCGGGTGAGGATGCCTCAGGACCAATCAAAAGCACAAAATAGGCATCAATGATCCATAAGTAGCCGTTGGCTCAGTCAACCCCAGGCAGAAACTAGGGACTTCCCTCCCCCCTGCTTCCCATACATTGTAATCCAAGGAGCATTTATTAAGCACCTACTACATACAAGGCACTGTGCCAAGTGTGACGTGTACAAAGACAAGCACAATCCCTCCCTGCCCTCACTTTCTCCTGAAGTGTAGGAGAGGAAGGCACGATGCAGACGAGAAGCCTAGGAGATGTGGAGGGAGGGAGATGGGGCTGTGCAGATGAAGGGACCTGTCAAAGTAGCCAATGGGCTTGAACCTAGAGGGAAACTCAAGGCTGTGGGAGGAGGGGGGGTCTCTGTCTGTCTGTCTTTCCCTCCTCCTGCCCCCCCCCATGTCTCTCTCTCTCTCTCTCTCTCTCTCTCTCTCTCTCTCTCTCTCACTCTCTCTCTCTCTCTCTCTCTCTCTCTTTCTCTCTCTCTCTGTCTCTGTCTCTGTCTCTCTGTGTCCTCTCTCTTCCTCACTGTCTCCATACTCACTGCCACACAAAAAGGGACAGGGCTTTTCTCCGTGCAAATCAAACTGGCCTTTTGGGGTCCTGACCTATGACCTTCTCCTCATGTAGACCATATTCTAAACATCTCTTCCACCTTATCCAGAAATACCTGACCAGAAGTAACTCCAAGAAGTTGAGAATCCCCCCAAGTCCAGGACTCCCACCCTCTTTGTTTGAGATACTTTATCTTTATTCAGGTTTTCTTCGTGGATGTTTGACCTCCAGGGAAGGCCAGTGGCTACTGTCCAGCTCAGCTTCTCCTCTAAATGGGTAAGCTGACTGGGTGAGAAAGGCTGAGCCAGGGAGAGGAGCAGCCGGGCAGGTCTAAGATGCCGGCCTGGCTCCCGCTTGCTTGGGAGTTGGGGATGTGTGTTGTTCTTGGATGCCACGAGTGTGAATGTTGGGAGGAGGGAATCTGGAGCTGCTGCCGTGGGAAGGTTAGGCTGTGCTTGGCTGTCTCAACCTCCTTCACTTCTCACCCCAAGCCCAACAGCTGGGAATGGGAGACCAAAGTCACAGCCAGGAGGCCATAGTCCTTGACCTCCTCTACCCGGGAGACCCTCCACATTCTTCCTTTGTTCCCGAAAAGACTGAGGTCCCGCAGTTCTGACTCTTTGGGAGTCTTTGTGTGACAGTCTTTGGAGCAGGGTTGATACTTTCACTAATTCTCATTCATCAGTACCATGTTTGATGCTGATTCTTGGTTGCTGAATTTCTAACTTCCAGGGAGACTCATCTTTGATTTGGTCATTTGACTGAAAATAACTTTCTGGGTCCAATGTGCCCCACCCTAGTCACATGTTTGGAGAGCTGGTGGTAACAAAAGGAGGTCAGTTCCATTCAAGCTACATCTCTTCACAATTTCCTGTAGACCAGGCTGGTTTCAGAAATGGGTATGCAAAGACGAAAATCAGTCCCTGTTCTCACGAGGCATATATTCATTCATTTTAAATATATATCATTTGTCTTCAACATTCTAATTTTTACAATTTTGAATTCCAAATTCTTTCCCTCCCTGCAATCCTTCTCTCATCCATTGAGAAAGCAAGAATTATACCAATCATACTTACGAAATCATACAAACATCTTCCCATATTAGCCATGTTGCATAAAAGCAGGAAGAATCAAGTGAAAAAATTATCCTGCAATTTGCACTCAGAGTTCATCAGTTCTTTCTTTAGAAGTGGGTAGCATTTTCCATCATGGAAAGTCTTAGATCATTCTCTTGTTCAGAGGAGCTAAATCACATTTGATCAGCGTTATAATATTATCACTATGTATAATGTTCTCCATGTTCTTCTTGTTTCACTTTGCATCAATTCATATAGGTCTTCCCAAGTCTTTCTGAAATTATCCTGATCATCATGTCTTTTAGCACAATAGTATTTCATCATAATCATATACCACAACTTGTTCAGCCATTCCCTAGTTGATGGGCATCCCCTCAGTTTCCAATTCTTTGCCACCACAGAAATAACTGCTATAAATATTTTTGTACATACAAGTCTTTTCCCCTCTTCTTTGATCTCTTTGGGATACAGACTTAATTGCAGCATTGTACTACTGGGCCAGAGGATATGTACAGTTCGATAACCTTTAGGCACAGTTCCAAATTGTTCTCAAGAATGGTTGGGCCAGTTCGCAACTTCACCAACAGTTCATTAATGTACGGGTTCTTCTATATCCCCTCCACCATTATCATCTTCCTTTTCTTTCAGGTTAACCAATCTGATATATTATGAGATGGTACCTTAAAGTTATTTTAATTTGTGTTTTTCCAGTCAATAATGACCTAGAGCACAGCCTTGCTTTCTTCTTCTGAAAACTACCTGTTTACTTTGACCATTTGTCTATTGAGACCTGAGTCTTACTTTCATAAATGTTATTCAGTTCCCCATATACTTGAGAAATGAGGTCTTTATCAGAGAAACTTACGTAATTTCTGCCCCCTGCCCTCCCTCAGCCACCCAGTTTCCACTTTTCTTCTAATTTCCTTCTAATTCTAATATTGGTTTTATTTGTGCAAAACCTTTTTTATTTCATATAATCAAAAATACCAATTTTCCTTCCCATAATCCTCTCTAGCCCTTGTTTTGTCATAAATCCTTCCCTTATTCATAAAACTGACAGGTAAAATTGTGCACACCCCCCTAATGTGCTTCTGATAGCACTCTTTGTATCTAAATTACATGCCCATTTGGACCTTCTTTGGCTATATTGTGTGAAATGTTGGTCTATACCTCGTTTCCACCATACCATTTTCCAGTTTTCCCAGCAATTTTTGTCAAATAGTGAGTTTTTGTCCCCAAAGTTGGGGTCTTTGGGTTTATCCGATACTAGATTACTATGACCATTTACTGCTGTGTCTATACTGGGTTTTGTGTACCTCATCTATCCCACTGATCCACCACTCGATTTCTTAACCAATACCAGGTTGTTTGATAATTACCACTTTGTAATATTGTTTGACATCTGGTATGGCTAGAATGAGGCTTGCATCCTAAAGAAGGATTTAGAGGGGGTGTGACATGAATATACAAACATACAAAGAAGTAGGGTATAAATGAAATGCAATGGGGCAAAGGGAGAGGATCAGGTAAAGGCCGTAAGACTGTGTGTGTAGCATGAACTGGCTCATCACAGAGGGCTGCCAGGGTGATTGCCTCAACCTTCCGAGAATATGGGGGTTTTATGATATGAAAACTCTCATTTCTGTAGATATTCTGTCAACCACTAAAACACTTCATGGCCTGGTGACTAATATGCTAGTGATAAGGACTGATGTGTCCTATCCTGATGGATCTTTAAGACCTCCACCAAGTGTGGCTCAGTGCTAAGGGACATTGCTGTCCCCTCTGATCCCAGGCTATGACAGTGGAACATAAGCTAGACAGACCCTATTGGTCAGTACAGGTTTGGAGTACCTTTTGGAGAATGGACTGAGTTGGTTTTCTGAAGAATGTTTCTTTCCCTAAAGATATTTGATGATGAGGCCTCTGACAATGGACACCCATGAAAGAAAGGCAGTCACAAGGGCCTGTGGGGCCTCCCCCTTTTACAGTGACTGGATCAGAGCTCTGGGAAAGGATAGTGATGCTTTTGGGGAAGCTGGTCTCATCTGTCTGAAGGGCCGACTGGTGAAAAAGGGATGGGTCCTTCCTGCTTGGCCTCAGAGGGCAGAACCAGAAGAATGGGGGAATGCTGGGAAGAGTCAGCTCTCCTGTCCAAGCCAGGAAGAGCTTCCCAACAAACAAAGGCTGGAGGATTACTTGTCTGGCATGTTGGAATGGGGGGAGAGTTTGGGGTTGGCCTGAATAACTGAGGAAGTCCTTTCCAGATCTAACAATTTGTGATTCTGTGAAATGAGTGGAGATGAAACAAGGCCAACTGCTCTCCCCTCTACCTCCCAAGGAGCTTCTAAGATTCATCTGGCATTCCCCAGGATCTCAGATGCTCTAAATGGAGGAGGCCTTCCTGGGGTGTCTGCCATTTTGTGATACTTGGCATCAAGGTGGAGGAAGGGCCCCCTTATTTATCTTCCTGCGGATCCTTGTCACTGCCTCATTAAGAAACACCCCCCGCCCCCTCCTTCATATCCTGGGGCATAATGCTCTGAGTTCTGTGTTCCCTGGAAACCTGAGATAATAAATTCCAGACCTAGGAAGCCTTTCCCAAAGTGGTTGAGAACAGGAGCCGCTTGGTAGATGAAGACCAGGACCCTGGGGGGAGGGGGAGGAAGGGGCAGAGATCAAAGCATGCTCCCTTCTGAACTGGTCCATGTGTGACGTGAAGAGGGTGGGATGTGGAGCTGCTGTGATGCCATGGATAGCCAGGGTTCTAGTGGGAGTTCTGAGCTGCTCTCCATGAAGGGTGGAGCCTCATTTCTTTTATTCCATCTGAGACACATTAGGCATTGCATGAGTCAAAGGGGACAAGGTCAGTGTTTCACTCTGGCTTCATGAAGAAATAGTAGAGCCCAGCAAGGGTCAGGGTAACTGTTTTCCAAGAAAACCTTCCAAGAGGAATGTCCCAGGAGCAATCGAAATATTCCAAGGACCCCACAAGAGGAAACTTGATCTTTATCCCTGAAAGGTCTGTCCTGCTTTACTCCAGCCATTGGGCTTTTGTTTTCCGAATGTTTGTCTCCTGTTTAGGAAACACTGACTCCTTGGTCCTCCTCTGGGCTTTTTGTTGGGATGCAGCTGGGCCTTAGCAATGTGGACGTTTAACCAAAGGGGTAAAGACTGAGACTCACCAGCAGCAGCTGGACTGGCGTTCACACTTGAATCTGTTTCCTTCAGAATTTGTAATGCTTGTTGGTCATCATTGGCCTGGGAAACTTAAATTTCAAGTTCATTCATTCATAAGCACCTATCATATTTCTAAGTGCTGAGGAATGTGTCCTCAGCAAAGCCAATAGTCCCTGGCCTCCCAGAACCTCACATCCTATTGGGGAATATGGCCTATAGACAGCCAGGGACCCTCTGACTCACTCTCCCAGAGCAAGGAGGCCAGAGTCTTAGGATGCCCCTGGAGGGGCTAGGAGTTCTCCATTATTTGCTGGTATCCACTGAGGGCCAGATGGCAGGTTCCCTCCAACATTAGGCTTCATGACTCTCCACTTAGCACCAAGTACCTTTTACTTCAAAGGTAGAGTAAGTTCTAGGTAAGATAAAGAATCTGGCCTGGACTCCATGGAATCCAGTGGTGACAACCACTCACAATCTCTCTACACGGACTGCATAGGGCTTTGAATGCCAACCAGAAGAGTCCTCTGTTCCAGGCAGTAGACACCAGCTGCAGTTTCTTGAGTGCCTAAGGCTTTGAGCCCTCAGTTGGAAACTAAGCCAAGGAGCAATGAAATATTTGGAAACTCTTGCCTGGAGCGGTGTGATGCTTCATAGCCGTGGGCTGGTCACTGTGTATTGGGGCACATGGTGGCTGTCCTCTCTAACTTGAGGAGGAGCACAGAGGACTGGGATACTCATGAAGCTGCTCCCTCCTTATCTCTGCAATAATGGAGGACCACTGAGTCATCGGCAGAAAACTTTCCTACTGGGCTCAGGTATCTTCTTGCTCTCCAGCCCCTTCACTGTTTTCCTCCCTGGGCTCTCAAAGGCTGTTAAAGGACTATGAATCAGGAAATGCCTGAATGTGGAGGAGGCCTGGCCTGGGAAGAAGGACCACAGGAAAGCATCCTTACGGGCCTCAGGTCCTCCCCCGCTCCCTTGGCCATTGCTAGCTCTGTTGCACAGGGGAGGGCACAGATCTGTTGCAATTGCCTGTTTTCTGCCCTTAGCCAAGGACCCAAGCAGCCCACTTTTCTGCTTCAGTTCAGGCCCAGGGTAGATTCATGATGCGGAGGCATGGGGCAGGCTGCCTTGCCCAGCCCTTATTGTCCTTTTTGGTTGTGAGGGCAAAGCCCCGCCAAGCTTCACCTTTGCCTGGGATTCCTGGAAGGCTGAGGTTGCTTCTCACTGTAACCCAAGAGAACCAGGGGTCAGAGGGAAGCCAGGCAGCCATTGCTGAGCAGCCTCTTTCAACAAACCCTGGGTGAGCTGGGAGCCTGAGATGGGTTTGAATGGCATGGCAGAAATATTGTATATGGGGCTCACCTAGTTTTTATGGGCTGGATCCTGCAAACACAACTACTTTATGTGGGAAAAGCTTGTGGGAAGGTTTCCCTGTGTCATAAATTGTAATGGTCCCATAAACAGAGGCTGGGCTGACACAGCGTCTCATGGGACAGCCAGACTCAGGGAGTTTAAAATCATGCCACTGTTACCTTCCTGGGCACCAAGGCACTGAATGCCAACTTCGATGAATCCCTCAGTTCAGGAAGGGACTTTAAACTTGTGTTAACTCAGTTCAATTCAGCATTGGCCATCTAAGCATCTGCTTTGTGCCTAGCACTGTGCTAGGCCAAAATTGAGTTTGCATTGGCATGGAGGGGGAATACCAGAGGTACATTGATCACCAGGCACCAAACAGTGACGAAGACAGTCATGTTGGAATGGAGAAGGGGATGGTCTTGGGCAAGGAAGAAGGTGGAAATCAGCACACACCCCATGGAGGTAGAAGGTGGGACATGACCCAAGGGAAATCCCTTCCCTCACCCACCATCCCACGACCAGTCACAAGATTTAAAGACCATCTGTCCCAAATCAACCAATCAACAATCATTTATTGAAAGCTCACTTGTGCTGGGCACAGTGTTAGGCACTCAAGGAGTGAAATAACCCCTACTTGCAGGCAGGTCACATTCTAATGGGAGAGCCCAGCATGTATGTAAGTATGCACACCTGCTCATGTATATCTGCATGTATGTGGGGCCACTGTGGCACCGTGCAGAGAGCTCTGGGCTCAGAGTCAGGGAGACTCCTCTTTCTGAGTTTAAACAACCTCGGGTACTGGCTGTGTGACCTTGGGCAAGTCATGTAACTCTGTAAGCAGTAAAAGGAAAATTACTTCAATATCTTTGCCACAAAAACCCCAATTAGGGTCATGAACAGTCAGGCATGACTGAAATGACTGACCAATAATTACACATCACACATAAACACATACACACATCTATACATAAACACACGTATTTCTCACATACAGGAAAAGTGAATACATCCAAATATGAACAAAGCAGCTAAATACAGACAGTTTGGGTGAGAACCCTGGAGGTGGGGTTTGAGGAAGGCTTCATGCAGAAGATAGTGCTCCAGAGGGAGAGGGAAGAAGGGAGAGCATTCCAGCATGAGGCAAGGCCAGTGCAAAGGTATGGCAGTGGGTGATGGTGTGTCATGTGTGAAGAATAGAGAGAAGAAGAGGTCGAGGTCCAAACTGTGAAGGGCACTGAATGGCAAACAGAGGGGCATGGATTTTGTCCTGGAGGCAATAGTTAGGGGAGCCAGGGGATTGATTAGGGGAGTCACATGGCCAGTTCTGCAGTCTGGCAGCAGTGTAGAGGGTGGCCTGGAATGTGGAAGGACTTGAGGCAGGGAGAGCCCTAGGAGGCTCCTGTAATAATCTGGCCTAAGGTGATGGTTTTGTGAGTGGGGGGGGGGGGGGGGTTGGATAGGGAGGATGCTGGGGAGGCAGGAAAGTCAGTGTGTGACAACTCATTGGATACATGGAATGAGGGTAAAGTGTTACCGATGGGTGTCTCTGATAGAAAGAGGGAAACTGAGACTCAGTAGGTGGATGGACCTACCCAAGGTCTCACAGCACAGAAACATCCTGACTCCAGAGCCAGGAAGGACTGGGTCCCCACAAGACTCCAGTGATGTCACAGATTTCAACGCATGGGTGGGTGGAGGGGCTAATAGGAGGTAGTTCTGCTGACCCCGGTGAGCCTGTGTTCTGGACCTTAGAGCCGAGGTGGATATGCGGGATGCCTGCAGGCTGCACACTAACTAGTTTTCAAGGGTAATGATACCTGGCTGTTGCTGTAGTTTTATTTATCTTGTTAGATACTGATCTGCCTGGCCCGCTGCTTGATGCCTCTGCCTCAGAGTATTAGAAAGTCAGCTGCAAGCGTTTCTATGGTGGGGGTCATCCCTTTCCCATAAGACAAACCCTCTATGCACCCCCCCTCAGAAGCAGGCAGCTTGTGGTAAAGCCATCCCCACTCCAGAAAGGCAGCCAGCTTCATCCTGAGCTCTTGGGGGTTCAAAGGCACAAGAACCACAGCAATTAGGAGCCTCAGAGCTGACGTGGAGGGAAAGTTTCATCTCACCTGCCCTGTGCTAATCTGCCCTGGGTGCTGGGTCTGGGTCCTGTGGAGACCCAGCCTCTGAATTCTGCCCACCTGGGGAGGTAAGACCCCAGGGAAGGGAAGCAGGCAGTCTGCACCGAATGGATGTGCCAGCAAGAGGTATGTGTACCCTATGCATTAGCCCGGGTTAGCAGCCCTGCTCTGCAAAGGCCTCATGGGTGGCTCTGACTCCCTTTTCCCATTCAAAGACTGTCCGGGCCTTTAAAGCAAGAGGCTGATGGGCCAAGGGACAGGATTCAGGTCCCTGGAGAAACCTGGCAGCAGAGGGCTGGGAAGGCAGGAGGACACAGGAGCCCAGTGGCTCCAGGGGCACCCCAGCTTGTGGGTCTTTGAAGTTTGAGAAGTACTGTCCTCACAGCCCCCCCACCCCATGCCCTGGGTGCCGCCCATCATTGTCCTCCTCTTACAATTGAGGAAATCGGAGCCTGTGGAAGAGAATGGACCTGCTCAAGGTCATGCAGGTCCTCAGGGACCCAGCTGGGACAGGAGCCCCGATCTGCTGATGCCCAATCTCCAGAGTGTTATCAGTAACCCTGAAGGTGTATGTGCACTCGCACACACACACACACACACACACACAGAGTCACAAACACATATACACACACATACACTCACACATACACACAATCACACACACATACACAACACACATGCACAATACACATGCATGCACACACAGACACACCACATACAGACACCACACACACCCATAAACACACTCACACACACACACACACACACGTCTCTAAAAAGATAAGTTGCATAAGCTCCCTTGGGTGCTGTTAGGCCTGGACATGAGGTTGTCCAGGCTCTAGGCCAGGCGCTCGAGGGAGGGCAGGAGCCCTGACCCTTTCTCCATTGCTTGGCAGAGAACAGAGATGGAAGAGGACAGTGGAAACCAGCTTCACCCTCACCCCCTTCCCCTCACGGCTGGGCACTGCCAGGCAGGTGGGCTCTTCCTGGGCCCTCTACCATGGGCAAATCCTCAGCCGCCATCTTGCTTCTGTACTCTGCCAGGCCCCAAGGCCCCTGACTGGTCCTCATTTTCCTCATTTGTAAAATGGGGCTGATCATCCTCTAATGACTCATCTCCCAGTTGTAAAGAAAGCACGTTGTGAACTTTCTTTTTTTTAAATGTTTAACATCGTTTTTTATTTAAAGGTTTGAGTTCCAAATTCTGTTCCTCCCTCACTCTCCTCTCCCCACTCCCTGAGATGGTAAGCTATCAGCCATAGGTTACAACTGTATACTTGTGTAAAACATTTCCATATTAGTCATTTTGTACGAGAAGACAAGAGAGAAGCAAGAAAGAGAGAAAGAGAGAGGGAAAGGAAGGAAGGAAGGAAGGAAGGAAGGAAGGAAGGAAGGAAGGAAGGAAGGAAGGAAGGAAGGAAGGAAGGAAGAAAAAGAGAAAGAAATAGAGAAAGAAAGGAAAGAAAAAGAGAGAAAGAAAGAGAGAAAGAGAAAGAAAGAAAATGAGAGAGAAAGAGCAAGAAAGAAAGAAGGAAAGAAAGAAAAAAGAAGGAAGGAAGGGAAAGGAAGGAAAAAAGAGAGAAAGAAAGAAAGAAAGAAAGAAAGAAAGAAAGAAAGAAAGAAAGAAAGAAAGAAAGAGAAAGAAAGAGAAAGGAAGGAAGGAAGGAAGGAAGAAAGAAATAAAGAGAGAGTGAAAAAGAAAGAGTGACAAGCAGCCTGCTTCTGTCTGTCCTGGAGCACCCCTGCTCCTCCTGGGGAGCTGGACAGCCTGCTTCAGCAGGAGCCCTTTGGGATGGTCATGGATCACTGCACTTCTGAGAGTAGCTAAGTTATTTGCATTCCTTCACCAAATAGCTCTACTGTTACTGTGCATGATGTTCTTGTGGAGCTGTTCTCTTCACTTTGTGACCTTCCAAGGACTAGGGAAGGATGAATTCTCAAGGTCTGAGTCTCAAACCAGAGGAATCTGGATTCAAATCCCATCTGCCTGTGTGACACCAGGCAGATCACTTGACCTTTCTGGTCCATAGGCTTCTCATCTGTAAAATGGGAGGGTTGGGTGCGATGCCCTTGAGGTCTGTTCCAGCTCTGTCTCTGATGTTGGGTAAGAAGACTGAAGCCCAGAGAGGCTTGTGTGTCCAGCGAAGTCCCAGAGGGATCAGAGAATGGGGTAGGAAGGGTCCTCGGAGGTCACCTCCTGCTAGAAGGAGATAAGCAGACACAAGGAGGGCATAGGCAGAGAGAGGCCTTCCTTCCTCGGGCTTCATCCCCACATAGAGGCTCTATTCTTCACACCCTGCAGTACAAGCAGATTACAGGCAGAGAATCTCATGGTTACAAGGAACCCCAGAGACACGCAGGCAGCCTGAACCTGGACTAGAATGTCCTCTGCTGCTTGTCTGATCATTGGCTGTCCAGTCTCTGCTTGGAGGTCTCTGGGGAAGGGAAACTGAGGCAGCCTGTGCCACTCTGGCACAGCACCAACTGCGGGGAAATTTCCTCTGCATTCGAGGCCAAGGCTCTTTTTGTAACCTCCCCGAGGGGCCCTGGAAATGTAGTGGGTGCTGCTTGGGTACAGCCTTGTGAAATGGCAGATACATGGATCTATTCCTCACCACTCTATACTCCTGTGCTATGGGTGGTCAGCATGAGAAAGACCCCTCCCCCCATAGGGAGCTTCAACACCTGTGATGGACACGGGAGCCTTTTTGGATGGACTGATTCCTCTCTGTGGGGCGCTGTCTGCTCCCAGCCTCGGCTCCCTGAAGAGGAGGGGGCCCTGCCATGCAGCTGGGCTGAGCCTCCCTGTGGGGTGTCCGTCTACGCAGCCAAAGACAGGTCTGGGGGCGGGTGCTGAGTGCCTGATTCCTGCTCCTCCTGGCCCTGAGGAGCGTCTGGCCAGCCAGGCTGCCTAGAACAACATTCCCACTTCTCTACTCTGCACACTTGCTCCGTCCTTTGCAGCCAGAGGACTGCTGGGGCTGGGGCCACGGGCTGCAGTTCTTACTCCATGAGAGTGTGGTTTCCTCAGTCAGTCAAACCCACTAATCTCATTTCCAGCATGGCCAAGGGGAGGGTCTTTCCACACTTCTCACTTCTCCCGAAAGCTGGATGAATAATTTAGATGTCAGACTCAGTGTTCCCAGAACCAGAAATGCCCCGTGCCTGCCTGTCTCTTTGGGTCAGGAAAGAATGAGTCAAAACCAGAAGCACCTCAGAGGGTCCGCAGAGAGGCAGGGGGTGCTTTGTCGTTGGGGGTTGACTTTAGTGGACACGGTACTGCCCAGTCCTGCCTTGAATTCTTGCTGACCCTCTGACTAATGGTCATACTTCCAACCTCCAGGGTGGATAAAAAGGCGGGTCACTCTCCTCCTCAAACCCCTTCAGTGGATGCCCATTGCCTACTTGAAGACCCACGGACATGGCCTTGCAGGTGCTCTGCAGCCTGGCTCCCTGCCAACCGGCACACTCTTTGTTCCAAATCGTGTACCCTCCATACATTCTATCCAAATGGACATTCCCACCAACTGTTCCTGAAGCTCAGCGCCTCCTCTCTGGCCTCCATATGTGTGCCTCCATTGTTCCCAATGCCTAGAATGCCCTCCGGCCCCTAGCCCACCCTTTGGAATCTTTGTCTGCTTTGGTGATTTCAGGGCCACCTCCTCTGGGCCACTGCCGGGGGCCCCAGAAAGGGAGAGCTCCCAGGCCTCCCACTTCCCTAAAGCCCTGCACTCATCTTTTGCCCCCATCCCATCTTCTCTGTGCAGAGAATCTTACTTTTCTTCTCCATTCATTGGTGCAGGGAACTCCCAGTGTGGAGACTCCCTCTGCCAATGCAGAACAGCCCCTGCTTTGTCACTGAAAGGCTTCACAAGCTGTCACAGCATGGAATGAAGGGGATGACCCATGGGACAGAGGACGGGCTCGGAGAAGCTGGGGTGGGAACCCCTCACCTCAACCTCCTGGGCTGGGGGTGGAGGCAGGGAAGAAACCTTCCATTGGGATTTTCTGCTTTTCCATGTACATGGGGACACCAGCATACCTGTGGGAAGGCCAGCCTCAATGGCCTGGATGGTAAGTCTGAATAAGGAAAAGGAGCCCTGGGGGCCAGGGAGGACTGGCTAGGCTCTGCCCTGGGCGTCCTGCTCTGGGCCTCGGTCTAGAGATGACCTAGAACACTGAGAGGTCCCTCCCAGCTCCAACATTCTGGGTTCTCTTCCATGCTGGGCATTCTGTGTTCTAAGGTTCCTTCTAATACTGGCACTTACGTCTCATAATTTATGTTATCTGGTCTCTTCTAGCTTTGCAATTCTAGGGTCTATGTTCTAAGGCCTCATAACTCTGCATTTGGACTTGGAACACCAGGGTTCAGTCTATGACTCAGCCACCATCTACTGTATGACCTTGGACCAGTCACTTGAACCCTCTAGGACAGAGCTTCCTCATCTATGAAGGGAAGGACTCCTCAATCTGGCAGCTGTTTCCTGCTGCTCTGAATCCGATGATAGAAAGTCTGACCTTCTCTGTCCTATGCTCAGACCTAGGCACAGTCTGACAATTTACCACCTTCTTTCAGATCAGGAAAAGAACTTGTCATGAGCTGAGCTGTCATAGCAGTCAGGTGAAAAGCATTTATGAAATGCCTACTGTGTGTTAGGCACTCTAGATGAGGGGCTTCACCTCTTTTTTTGACCACCAGTAATGTGTTGGTTGCTAGCTGAGGTGGGGGGGGAGGGAGAGAGGGAGGATGGAGATGGAGAGGAGAGAGAGGAGGGGAGAGGAAGGGGAAGGGGAGAGATAGATGGAGGAATGAGGAGGAGAAAGAAGAGGGAGAAAGAGAGGGGAGGGGAGAAAGGGAGAGGGAGGGGAGAAAGAGAGAGGGTGAAATAAAAGGGAAGGAGAGGGAGGTAGAAAGAAGAGAGAGAAAGAGACAGGGGATGAGGAAAGGGAAGGAGAGAGACAGACAGACACAGAGACAGACACAGAGATAGAGAAGAAGGGAGGGAGGGAGGGAGGGAAGGAAGGAGGGCTGCCAGTTGGATGAAATTCCTTTCAGCCACATCTAAGTCGAAGGCCTTGCATAGGATTCTGTTTCTCAGTGATTTCTGGTCCACCTGTTTGCCATTTTCTTGTTAAAAGGCATTAGTGAGCATGGGCCATGAGTCTGGGAGGTGATTGTGTAGGACTCCACGGTGACCAGGCTACAAATCCATCTTCTATCCCAGAGCAAATTGTTCTCGTGCTAAGAGGGGAAAGAGAAGGCATTTTCTAGATAAAAAAAAAAAAAAGTTTTGCAGAAGGTGAACTCTGAGATTCTGACCGAAATCCTAAACAAATTACAGGGAAACAGAACTAGCTGGTGGGGAAGGGCTGCAGGGAGGGTGGAAGGGTCACCTCCAACCTCAGTGTGGCTGAGCTCCTTGGCCTGAGCCAGCCTGTGGGGTCTGGGCATCTGCAGCTCTCCTAATGATTGTGTCTGATGATTCTTTGGGGACCAGGGATGTTCAAGGGAGGCGAATCTGCCTCCCAAAACTGAAGGTTTATTCATTTGAGAATCGTGGACCTATGGAGTCAGTGAGAAAGTTCAGATGTGGAGGAGAGGTTTTGGGGGTGGCACAAGGCACAGCCAGGAGTGCTTCTCAAGTTAAAATAATTATACTTGAGATTCACAAAGTGCTTTCCTCATAATTACTCCTTCCGGGCTGGATGAGGAGGAAGGGATAAGATATTATCCTGACTTGGCAGGTGAGAAAACTGAGTCTGAGGGAGGACATAGACCCTCTTGTTTTATAGGGAGAGAATGGGAAGGATCAGCCCAAGGCCACAGAGCCAGGACGGGGCTGTCCTAACTCAGGTCAGGGGGCCAGGAGAGGAGGAAAGTGACCACTTTGGAGATGCTCTCACGATAAATATGGAAAACCCGATGGCTGGAGTGTAATTCATCTGGACAACCAGGTGCTTGATTAAAATAGGAAGAGAATCATTGGCATTTTGCAGCAATGGAATTTGAGTCTGTGGGTTAAGTGACTTAATGGAAGTGACACATTAAATCAGCTACAGAGATGGGGGAGGACCCCAGGGCTATGGGGTCAGCCTTGGCTCCCAGTGAGCATTGCTGTGGTTCAAGAGGCTGGGCGCTGGGGCCACAGGCCAAGAAATGCATCTGAGAGAGAGTTCAGGTACACCCTGCAACGTTATATGCACCCAGGCTAAATTCTGCCCTTGGAAGCCTCCTGGAACAGCTCCTCCTGACCTGGGATGGCCTTGGGGGGCTTGTTCTAAGGTTGTCCCAGTGGCTGACACACTCTGGATGGGTCTACCCAGGTGGAGTCCAGACAAAGAGACTGACAAATGAGCGAATTTAGAAGGCACTCAGGCAGAGTAGGGTCAAATGAAATAAGGTGTTTAAAGCACTTTGTGAATCACAAGACTCTTTAAATGCCACCTCTTTTCATCAGACTTCAAATTTTTCTAGTACTGGAAGTTACAACTATTATTTTGTGATAGAAATGTAAGAGCAAAAACAGCCTTTGGTTCGTTCACTTGATGGGGTCTTGAATATGGAAGAAAGAAGCAATGTTGTGGCATAGGAATGTATTTATTTACTTTTAGTTTACAACATTCAGTTCAACAATCCCTTGAGTTTCAAATTCCCTCCCCCCCTCTCCTATCCCCTCTCCCCTCCACCCCCCCATCCCCCACTGTGGCAACATGCAGTCAAATATTGGATTTCCAACTACCTCCATATTAACCATTAGTCAGGTTGTAAAGAAGGATTTTAACCAATGGAATGAACAATGAGAAAGAAGAAACAAAACAAAGCAAACAACCAAAAAAAGAGAACCAGGAGTTTGCTTTCATCTGCATTCAGACTCTGCAGCTCTTTCTCTGGACGTGGATGTCTCTTTCCATCATGAGTCCTTTGGGTTGTCTTATAACCTTACACTGCTGAGAGGAGCCCAGTCTATCAAAGTCAGTCATCAAGAAACTTTGTGTCTGTAACTGTGTACAAGGTTCTCCTCGCTCAGCATCAGTTTATATATGTCTCTCCAGGTCATTATGAAGTCTGTCTTCTTCTCATTTCTTATAGCATAATAGTATCCCATTACATTCATATACCACAACGTGTTCAGCCATTCTCCAATTGATGGGAACCCCTTGTTTTCCAATTCTTTTCCCCCACAAAAAGAGCCACTATAAATATTTTTGTGCATATGGATCTTCCTCCCACTTCTATGATCTCTTTGGGATACAACCCTAGAAGTGGTATTTCTGGGTCGAAGGTATACACTTATTTATAACCCTTTGGGCACAGTTCCAGATTGCTTTCCAGAACGGTTGGATCAGTTCACAACTCCACCAACAATGCATTAGTGTTCCATTTTTTCCAGGTCTTCTCCAGCATTTATAATTTTTCTGTTTTGTCATTTTAGCCAGTCTGACAGGTGAGATGTGGTACCTCAGAGTTGTTTTGATTTGCATTTTCTAATCAATAGTGATTTTGAGAATTTTTTCATATGCTTATAGATATCTTTAATTTCTTCCTCTGAAAACTACCTCTTCATATCCTTTGACCATTTGTCAGTTGGAGAATGACTTGTATTTTTATAGATTTGACTCAGTTCTCTATATATTTTAGAAATGAGAATTAGAAATGAGACCTTTATCAGAGAACACGGGTTGTAAAAATTCTTTTCCAATTTTCCACTTCCCTCTTAAGTATGGTTACATTGGCTTTATTTGTACAGAAACCTTTCAATTTAATGTGATAAAAAATTTCCCTTTTGCCTTTCATAGTGCTATCTAACTCTTGTTTGGTCATAAAACCTCCCTTCTCCATAAATCTAACAGATAAACCATTCCTTGCTCTCCCAGATTGCTTATAGTATGAGCCTTTATATCTAGATTTTGCATCCATTTAGACTTCATTTTGATATACAGTGTAAGATATTGGACTATGCGTGGTTTCTGCCATACTATACTCCAGTTTTCCCAGTAGTTTTTGTCAAATAGTGAGCCCTTATCCCCAAAGCTGGTGTCTTTGGGTTTATCAAACAGTTAATTACTATAGTCATTGACTGCTGTGTCTCATGTATGTAATCTATTCCACTGATCCACTACTCCATTCCTCAGCTATTACCAAGTAGTTTTGATGGCTGCTGCTTTATAATACAGATTAAAATCTAGTATAGCTAGGCCACCTTCCCTAGCATTTCTTTTCATTAATTCCCATGATCTTCTGGAGCTCTTTTTGTTCCAAATTCGTTTTATTAATATTTTTTTCTAGCTCTACAAAATAATTTTTTTTGATAAATTGATTGGTATGGCACTAAATATGTAATTTAATTTAGGTAAAATTGTCATTTTTATTATATTTATTATATAGCCACAAGCAATTTATGTTTTTTCCAATTGGTTAGATCTCACTTTATTTGTGTGAAAAGTGTTTTCTAATTATGTTCCTATAGGTCCTGGGTTTATTTTGGCAGGTAGATTCCCAAATATTTTATAATGTCTACAGTAACTTTAAATGGAATTTTTCTTTCTATCTCTTGCTATTGAATTTCATTAGAAATATATAGGAATGCTGAAGATTTATGTGGGTTTATTTTATATCCTGCAGCTTTGCTAAATTTATTATTTCAAGTAGTTTTTTACTTGATTCTCTAGGATTCTCTAAGTATATCATCATATCATCTGCAAAGAGTGATAGCTTGGTCTCTTCTTTGCCTAATTTGATTACTTTGATTTCTTTTTCTTCTCTAATTGCTACTGCTAATGTTTATAGTACCAAATTGAATAAGATGGGTGATAGTGGACACCCTTGTTTCACTCCTGATCTTATTGAAAATGATTCTAGTTTATCCCCATTACATATAATACTTACTGATGGTTTTAGATAGATGCTACTATGTTGAGATCAAGGTCTCAACCCTGGCCTTATCTTACCTTATCACCAGGTCATCGGACATCTCCGGCTTCTTGTTACCAAGAAGATCTTTACTCCCACAGAGCACCCACAGACATGGTAGTAGCGAGGCAAAGCTCTTTATTCAACTACATCTTAAGTGCACAGTAAGCAAGCAGGAACTGGAACTGTTGAAACTTCCTCCAAACCTCTTACTGTATACCCTGTGGAGGAGGGCCATTCAGGGGCCAATCACGTTCTTTCCCGAGTATGTCATAAGAGACAAGGGACCACTGTCCTCACTGGAAATCCTCAGGGCACTGCCACGTAGAGCAATACCCCCATGTCAGTGCTCCTGGCGTCCTTTTCCTGGGTTGTTTACACCTCAGGCAAACTTGTCCCAATAATGCCCCTCAGAAAGCCAGGTGCACTCCCTCTGGCCTTAAATGACTGTCACGTCCCGTACTCACGTGACCAGCAGCGCTTGAGTAGGCACTTGTGACTAATCACCGCCTCACACAGGTTCACAACCCTATCACTACTAATTATTTTAAGGAAGACTCCATTTATCCCTATACTTTCTAGTGTTTTTAATAGAAATGGGTGTTGTGTTTTATCAAAAGCCTTTTCTGCATCTGTTGAGATAATCATATGGTTTTTGCTAGTTTTGTTGTTGATATGACCAATTATACTAATATTAAACCATCCTTGCATTCCTGGAATAAATCCTACCTGATCAAAGTGTATTATTCTCATGATAAGTTGCTGTAATCTTTTTGATAATATTTTATTTAAAACTTTTGCATCTATATTCATGAGGGAAATTGGTCTATACTTTTCTTTCTCTCTTCTGGCTCTTCACAATTTAGGTATCAGCACCATATTTGTGTCATAAAAATAATTTGGTAGGACCCCTTCTTCTCCAATTTTCCCAAATAATTTGTAAAGTATTGGAATCAAGTGTTCTTTCAATGTTTGATAGAATTTTCTATGAAGTCCATCTGGCCCTGGAGATTTTTTCCTAGGGCTTTTGTTGGTGGCTTGTTCAATTTGTTTTTCTGAGATGGGATTAAGTAATTTACTTCCTCTTCAGTTAATCTGGGCATCTTATATTTTTGTAAATATTCAACCATTTCACTAAAATTGTCAAATGTATGTGCATACAATTGGGCAAAATAATTCCTAATTATTTTTTTTAATTTCCTCCTCATTGGAGGTAGATTCACCTTTTTCATTTTTGATACTGGTAATTTGGCTTTCTTCTTTTTTTTTATCATATTAACTAAAGGTCTATCAATTTTGTTTTATTTTTTTTATAAAACCAGCTCTTAGCTTTATTTATTAGTTTAAGAACTGCTTTTGCTGCATCCCAAAAGTTTTGGCCTGTTGTTTCATTATTGTCATTCTCTTGAATGAAGTTACTGATTGTTTCTGTAATTTCTTGTTTGACCCACTCATTCTTTAGGATTAAATTATTTAGTTTCCAATTAGTTTTTAGTCTATCTTTCCATCACCCTTCATTACATATAATTTTTATTGCATCATGATCTGAGAAGGATGCATTTAATATTTTTGCCTTTCTGCACTGGGTTTTGAGGTTTTATGCCCTAGTACATGGTCAATTTTTGTGTATGTGCCATGTACCACTGAAAAGAAGGTACATTCCCTTTTATCCTCATTCAGTTTTCTCCAGAGGTCTTTCATATCTATCTTCTCTAAAATTTGATTCACCTCCTTTCCTTCTTTCCTGTTTATTTTGAGGTTAGATTTATCAAGTCCAGAGAGGGGAGTGGGGATTGAGGTCCCTCACTAGTATAGTCTTGCTATCTGTTTCTTCCTCTAATTCCCTTAACTTTTCCTCTAGGAATTTGGATGCTATACCACTTTGTGCATATATGTTTAGTAATGATATTGCTTTACTGTCAGTGGTGCCTTTTAGGAGGATATAGTTTCCTTCCTTAACTCTTTTAATTAGACCTATTTTTGCTTTTGCTTTATCTGAGGGAAGGATTGCTACACCTGCTTTTGTTTTTTATTTTTACTTTAGCTGAAGCATAATATATTCTACTCCAGCCTTTTGCCTTTACCCTATGTGTATCCCCCTGTTTCAAATGTGTTTCTTATAGACAACATATTGTAGAATTGTGTTTTTTAACCCATTCTGCTATCTGCCTCTGTTTTATGGGAGAATTCATCCCATTCACATTCACAGTTATGATTACTATCTGTGCCTTTCCCTCCATCCTATTCTCTCCCCTGTTTATGTTTTTATTTCTCCCTTCCCCTCCTTAAGAGTTTTCCTTTAAACCACCACCTCCCTCAATATTCCCTCCCTATGTACCGCCCTCCCTTTACTAACCCTTTCTCCTTACTACATCTTCCCTCCCTTCTAACCCTCCCCCTTTTCCCCCTTTCTCATACTGCCTGTAAGGCACAATAAATTTTTATACTTAAAAAAGTGTATTATTCCCTCCTTGAACCCAAACCAATGAGAATAAATTTCATGCAATGCTCCTCTCCCTCCCTCCTATCCCTCTACTACTGTCTTTTCATGTGGCATAATTTACTCTTTTGTGCCTCCTCCTTTCCTTTTCTCTCATTACAGCCCCATTGCACCCCTTAATAAGGTTATTTTTTTAGGTTATTTAATTTATATCCACACCCTCTATCTATGTATATCCCTTTTAAATGTTGTGATAATCATACAATTCTCAATATTGACAGGTATCAGCTTCCCATATAGGGATGGAAACGATTTGCTCTTATTGAATCATAAGTTATATGTGTGAGTGTATGTGTGTGTGTGTGTGTGTGTGTGTGTGTGTATTTTCCTTGTTTACCTTTTTATGTCTCTCTTGAGTCTTGTATTTGGAGATCAAATTTTCCATTGTGCTATGGCTTTTTCATCAGGAAGGTCTGGAAGTCCCTTATTTCATTGAATGACCATCTCCTTGCCTGAAAGATTATGTTCAGTTTTGCTGTATGATTGATCCTTGGTTGCAGTCCAAGCTCTTTTGACTTATGGAATATCAAATTCCAATTCCTCCAATCTTTTCGTATAGAAGCTGCTAGGTCTGGTGTGATCCTGACTGTAGTTCCTTGATGTCTGAATTGTTTCTTTCTGGCTGCCTGCAATATTTTGTTCTTGATCTTAGAATTCTGGAATTTTGCTACAATATTTCTTGGAGTTTTCAATTTCAGATCTCTTTCAGGAAGTGTCTGGTGAATTCTTTTGATAACTATTTTACCCTCTGATTCTAGGACATCAGGACAGTTTTCTTTGATAATTTCTTGCAGGATATTGTCCAGGCTGTTTTTTTCCATCATGGCTTTCTGGTAGACTAGTAATTCTTAGATTATCTCTCCTGGATTTTTCTCCAAGTCAGTTGTTTTTCCAATGAGATATTTCACATTTTCTTCTAACTTTTCAGTCTTTAGGTTTGTTTGACTAATTCTTGATGCATCATAGAGTCATTAGCTTCAATTTGACTGATTCTAATTTTTAGTTAATTATTATCTTAGGTTAGTTTTTGAAGCTCCTTTTCCATATGTTCAGATTTCATTTTTAGGGAGGTGTTTTCTCCAGTTAGATTTAATCTCCCTTCCCAGTTCACAAATTTTACTTTTTAAGGATTTGTTTTCTTCAGTGAGATTTTTTTCCCATTTTGGGAATTTCAATTTTAAAAGAATTGGTCAATCTATCTTCTACCTCTCTAATTTGGATTTTAAAATCCTTCTTGGGCTCTTCCAAGAATGCTTTCTGGGCTTGAGACCAGTTCATATTTCCTTCTTTGGTTTCAGGTGTGGGCATAGAGTCAATGTTGTCCCCTTCTGAAACTGGTTCTTCTTGCTCTCAATAATAGGATTCAATCACCTTTGGTCTTGCTTTAACCACTTGCTTCTCGCCCATTGTGATTGCCTACTCCCTGGATTTTAAAGTGGATTTCTGCTTCTGGGGTACAGAGGGCTCTGACTCATGCTTCTCAAGCTGGGAGCTAAGGGCCTGGTTACTGACTTTGTGTGCTATAGACTCTGGGTGTCTAGACTGAGGCCAAGGCCAGGACTTTCAGTGTTTCTCCTGGATTACCCAGAGCCTCACAAAGTAAGGTGTGGGGGAAGGGTGGTCTGGGCACTTCAGGTTTCCACCTCTGTGCCCCTGGACTACAGCTCAAGCAGGCTCAGTAGCTGGTGGCCAGCAACAGTGCTAGTATCTGCAGATTTCCCTGATTATGCTAAAGCATAAGTGGGCTTCTGATGATAATGCTTTCTGGCTCTACCCACCCTGGGATCTCCCACTGGTCAGCTGAGATGGGGTTTGTTGGGACACCTCCTTCCCTTCACTTCAGGCTCAGCACAGCCTCAGTTATAGCCTTCCTCTAGGACTCCCAAGCCTGCCACTGCTTCCACTATTTCAGGATTTTATGCTGGGGCAATAATCTCTGGGTTTTCAGGGTCAGGGAGGGGGATTAGAACAGCTAGGGTTTCCTCTGCCATGTTGGCTCCTGCAAGTTCAGATAGGTGATTTTTAAACATCCTGGCTGTAGATTGATAGCCCCAGGAAAAGCTGCTGTTGCTGCTGCAGGCCCTGTATTTATCTCTTACCTAGCTCTGACAGAATCTCCATCCTGTGGTGCTAAGATCTGAGAATTGACTTTGGTGTGGGTGAATTGCTGGCCAGGCCTCACTATGACTCCATTGTGGTCTGGTCTCAGGTCCATGCTGTTGCAGCCCCTGCATACTCTGTACTTTCACTGCCCACTGCTATGTGTGCTCTTTCCTGGACTGGGAATCTGCTATGCTCCATTTCCCAAAGGATTCTGTCACTCTAAAATCCAATCAGATTAACTCTTTAGAGGTTCCCGGTAGAATTCACAGAGGAGTTCAGTTTAGTTCCTTTCACTCTGCCATATTGGCCACTGGATATAATTTTAGGGAGTGACCTCTAAAGGTCATTCTCTTTTTTAAGCACAGTTTACTCTGGGGAATTTTCAAATAAAGTTTGTTTCTAGGTTTCCACAAATACAGGTATAGTAGTTGCCATACAAGCACTAAAGGTAACATATACATATTTGGTATAGGGCAGCCTTTTTTAGCTCCATAAAAAGTGTAGATGCAAAGCACTCAAAGAAGAACATAAGCAAATATGGGCAATGCTAGAAGCCCATATGCTTCCCTTGGAAGGAATGTGACTTTGTGTTTGGCACCAGGACTCCTAGCAGGTCAGTGTTTCCATGTATTCCTAGCTCTATCACAGCATCTTACACAGTCCTTACTACAGTTATGATATTCCCCTGTGGTTTGGATTCTCTCTAGAAAGCAAATACACTTTGGAGCTATGACATGGGCTGTTCCTTCTCATTGAATAAGTGCTGTTTGACCAGTTCACTAGATCACGATGTCTTGATCTCTTTCCTCACCATGTTGTAACCTCAAATTCCCCACTTCTGTAGTTCCAGCTACAAGGGCCATGCTACCACTCTCTCCCCAAGAGTAATGGTACTCCTAACTCTCTTTCAGTCTAGAAGGTCAAGGATTCAAACTCTTGTATTTGTGATTATTCTTGAGGCAACCCCCCAAACTGGTGCTGTCCGAGAGACCTCACTTCCTTATCTAGAAGGCTAGGTGCAAGGATCACACTACTTGAAACATTACTCACGTCCTCTCACAAAGTAAGTTAGGGGTTAGGAACTTTGCCCACTAATGCCATTCTGGAACACAGGGGGCACACCTGTCTATTTTGCCGTATATTTCTGCAGGAGCTCAGTCATTGTCCCGTTTGCTCTCATTTCTTGCTCTGGGAATGGTGACTGACAGGTCTTCAGTTTGCAATCTATACTAAGAAAGGGGAAGAGAATATGGCAAAAAGTATTCCGGAACTTTTTGTACAGAAACTGTCTTCTTTGGCCACCTCAGAAGAACATGCACTTTTTACCACGTGTGTATTTTTTGCTCTAACTTACCATTAACTACTTGGAGATGGGAGGTGGGTGGGGACGAGTTGGGGGGAGGGGAATGTTAGACAAGTGAGGCATTTCCTCCTTTTCTTCCCTTACTCCAAAAGAAAGACAAAAGGAGGGGAATGATTGAAAAAGTACAGTGTCTGCCAGCTTTCTATCAGGGTCTAGCACAGAAGAGTTGTTCCTCAGACCGGACTTTGTCCGTCTACGGCCCAGACAACCAGTCATCTTAGACACAGCCCCACTCACAGGAGACCAGTCAGGTGCTATCTTTGTCCTCTAATATGGGGACGGGCAGTCACCTTCATGTTGTAAAGGGAAGAAAGAATCTTTGTCATATTAGTCAAGCTACTCCTTTAGTCAATCTCCTTAATCAGAAAGGATTCTAAAAAGAGAAACAGAGACACAGAGACAGACAATTAAATTAAAGATGAAGTTCTTTCCATGGTAAATGAAGCATTCCATCCTTTGGAAGAGGCCAGAAGTTTGGAGTGGGCCAATTGCATGTGAAAAAGTCAGTAGACAATGAACTTTTCCCAGAGCAGAGACTCTGTCCAAGCCTTTTTTTCCCCCTAGCCAATCATTAGCTCCCAACAAGCACCTGAGGCATGGAACTCATGGCTAACTTAACTAACTGAGAGAACCCAGCTTACCCAGGGACAGTCCTGGTTCTGAAGCCTGAGGATTCCTCACCCTAGAGAGTTGTACCTTTCCAGGAGAGGGGAATGTGTGGTGGGGGCAGGTAAAGAACCACAAAGAACTTATTAAAAATACTTTATATATGCTGGGGGGGAGAGGAGAGAGAGCAGGGTGTAAGAGAACTGAGCTGCCCCAATGCCCCCTCTCGTGTGCATCAGGTGGGTCCATTCTGGTGAGCGGAAGGAGACCACAGACAAGGATGCATGAGTGGCTGTAATCTGCCTCCTAAGAGTGAACATTTAGGCTTAGCAGATCACAGAGCCATTTGGAGCCTTGAGCATAATGGAATCAGCTTTCTTGGGCACTGATACTTCTTTTAAATCTTGGATTGTTAAGACCCACTCATTTCTCCACAGCTGCAAAAGATAGAATGTCAAGTTATGGTCTCTTCCACACACCCCACCTCCCCACCCCACCCCCTTAAACGGGGCTTTTTTCTTCTTCTCCTTCTCCTTCTGAATATACATAGACCACTGCTCCACTTGGAATTTATTATTATGAGCACTGTGAGAGTTGGATCTGCTCCCATTTTTTTTAACAGAACTGCTATCCAATTTTCCCAAAACTTTCTCTTGAATTATGAATCCTTTTTCCAGTGTTCTATGATCCTGGGATCATAATAAAATAAATTTGATTCTGGACTTCGTTCATCTAATCAGTTTTTTACAAACATATTTCTATCTAGCACCAGACAGCTTTGATTATAACTGGACCTGCTTGATTGATAGCATAATTTATGACCCAATGGCCCCAAAGAGAGTCATGAGAAAGAGAAAGTAGATGGGGGAAAAGGCTGGGGAGCCCTTGAACACAGGTGTGACCTTGGAATACTATAGACATTGTGATTGTGAACTCCCATGGTCAAACTGTACATTGGATGGATTATTTTGGTAGCTTCCAATGGAGGATGGACTGGAATGGAATGGAATGGACTAGAGTGGAGTGGGGAGAGGCTGGAGGTAATATGGGGAGAAAAGGGACAGTGCTTTCTCTCTTTCCTGTCTCTCTGTCCTGTCTGTCCCTCTTTCTGTCTCTCTCTGAATAGTCTCAATTTTTTGCGGTCAAGTTATGAGGACGTGAGAGTCTGGGGAGAGGAGATGTTTGAGAAGAAACATTATGGAGAGTAAGACCATGAATAAATCAGGAGAAAGACTTGCTGCAGTGAGGGCCCTGTAGAGATTAGATTTAAAAAACAGCTCATAATGCATTCATTCAGCTGGTTTTGTGATTCTCCTGTAGCAGCAAACAGGAACCAAGAAGAGTTATCCTGCGCTGACGTTTGAAAAGATGTGGTGCCGACGGATCTTGGGGTCATGGGATTTGGGGGAAGACAAGAATGTCGAGTTTACCCAATTCACCAAGGGCTCGTGAAAGGGAGGAAGCAGGGTTGCCCGTTCAGGGATGATGGTCTGGTGTGCAAGGATTCAGAATTGTTTACTTACCTATCTAGTCAATCACACAGTAAGCATTTATTAGGCACCTTTAGTATGCCCGGCACCATGCTAAGCTCTAGTTACTTTAAAAGAACTCTTTTGTCTGTCCCCGTCCCCCTTTCCCTCCCCCCCCCCCACCAAGGACTGACTTCTCTTACTCTTCATTACCCCATTACCCCTGACTCCAATCATTTTCTTCCCATAATTCTCTGCTGCAGGGCAGGACTTCAGGGAATGATGGGCTTGGTCCTTTCTCAGATGCCCGGGGCCACCATGGCCTCCGGTGGTCCTCTAAGGAGAATGAGGAGGGGGCAGTGGTGTGCTCCATTCAGGGTCAGAGCTTCTGCCTGCTCCTGGGTGCTAGACTCTTGGGATACTTGGTCACCACTGATTGTGGCAGAGGTGGCCAAAGACAGCTTTGCCCTGTGTGCTGCAGGGACACCTCCCTCACGCCCGGCGCGTTCACGCAGCTCCTCAAGCCCAGATGCCCCCTGAAATTCAGGGCGCTGTGTTCTCCTGCCCGATGAGTCATTCCACTGGTCCTGGGCTTCCTCAGTCAGAAGGGTGTCTGGGAAAGCTTTAGGCGGACGCATCGGAATACGAATGTGCAGACCCAGAATCTGTCAGGTATATGAGCTGTGGGCCGACACAAGCCACCTGTGCTCAGCAGCGCCGGAAAGAAAGGCTGAGCGCCAAGAAGGGCGAGCGTTTTCGGGGTGTGGGAACAGCACCGAGCCTGGAGCCAGGGAAGGGAAACGTCCCTGTCCGCTGGGGTCCCAGGTTTTCGGGAGATCGGGCCAAGGAGACTGAGGCTCACTGGATCGAGGGCACTGGTGCTGGGCCTGGACTGGGCTTCTGGCTGAGCTGCCTGGGTGGGGGCTGGAGACCTCGCACCCCTGAACTCTGCAATTCAGATCCAAAGGGAGGGGAGACTCTGGGTGAGACCGAAGAGGGGCCATAGGGGCCTTCTGGGCTGCAGGCAAATACTCCTCCTTCCTGGCCTGAGGCACTTGGCTTTTGGAGGCTGCTGGTCTGGAGCAGTCATTCTTCCTTGCTCAGTGGACCAGCACAGGGTGACCTCATCCCCACCCCTACCCTCAGCCCCAGTCCCACCCCCACCCCCAGCCCCAGCCCCAGCCCCAGCCCCAACCCTATCCTCAGCCCCAGCCCCAGCCCCAGCCCACCCCCAGTCCCAGATCCAGCCCTAGTCCCATCCCCATCTCCATCCCCATCCCCAAGAATCCTTCTGCCCAGAACCAAAGGCGACTGACAGTTGCATGGTGGGATTGGATCCTTTCGCTGGGGCTCCAGGCCAGGCACAACGTTGGCCTTGCCTCTGTCTGAGCTGGGTGGAAGGGGTTCTCAAGACTGACCACACGAGTCAAATGACTGCTTCCAAGTCATATGTTGAAACAAAGTACTTTTTTCTCCGTTTATAATTTGTCTTCAATAATATAATAACGCAAGGATTGAGAGAGCCGGCCTTGGATTCAGAAGGGCCTAACTCAAGGGGAACCTTCAACAAGGTTTTTTTGCTATTAGTAGTCACTCTCTCAAAACTTTGTAAACCCCTGAATGGTGCATGCCCCCACACCCACTCCAGGCTTGTTCTCGTCCACCTCAGCCTACCCTCACCCTGGCTGTTCTAGGTCCCCAGAGAAGGCCTGCCACAACATGCCTACGAAAACTCTCAGGGTCCTAAGGTTAACTCCCCATGCTCCCCATGCTAGCTTTCAAGCACCCACTGGTGAACTTGCATTAGAACAAACCTCACCCTTCATAATGATGACATAATAACTCACTACTCATGTAAGAGCAAATTCAGGCAAAAAGCATTAAATATTTATTATGTGCCAGACAGTCACTGCCCTCAAGGAGCTTAGATTCTAAATGGGGAAGACAGCACATAAAAGGGTGCCAAATGGAGTGAGAGACAGACAGACAGACACTACAGTTTCAAAGTGATAGGATTATAGCCTTCTTTTTGGTGTGAGATTCTTGTTCTGGTCGTTCTTTTGAAGGCTTCAGACTGGGTTTGAAGCTGGAATTGAGAGCCCTGGTCCCTTCCTGGGGTGCTGCTTTCTACTGAATTTTTTTCCTTGCTATGGCCCATGACGCCTCCTCATCCAGGACTATTACCCAGGTATAGATCCCTCTTCTGTCTGCCCTGGATCTCTGACCCAGAACTGGATTTTGAGTGGTAGAATTGCCAGTTGGCACCCAGTTGGCATAGAGGATAGGTCTCTGTGCTGGATGTGAAACCCCTGCTTGCCCTGATGTCCAGCCTGCTCCACACAGTGGCCTCCTGGCCAGGCCCTCACCTTCCCCAGTGTGCACAGACCTCTCTATCTCCCTATGTTAACCTGAGATGGGCCAGCTGGACCAATCCAGGGATTTCTTTCTCACCTTCCCATTATGATTCAGTCTGGTGCACTGTCTCCGTCTGTTTGGAGGAGTCATGGAGCAGGGTGCTTACTGTACTTCTCTCTGACCCTCCACCATCTTGGCTTCACCCCCAACCCAGGCCACTGGAGAGTAGCCCCATTGTTAAGAAGTTCTTCCTGCCATTAATCCAAATTTATCTATTTTCCCCTCCCCACCTCACCCCCATAGTTCCTGGTTTTACTCTCTGGGACTGACAATAACAAGTCAAATCTACCTTGTACATGTCATTCTTTCACCAACTTGGAGCCAGCTTTCATCTTGCCTCTTTCCCACCTCCTTCCCCCAGGCTCCCTGTGGGATGTGTTCTGCCCCCTCGACCCTCTGAATGCCTTCCCTTGGATCCTCTCCAACTTGCCATTCTCTGCCAAAAACTCTGCATGCAGTCCTCCAGCAGTGACAGTGCCCAGGAATGACAGTCACAGGATCGGTGCCTCCTGCTGGACGCTGGGCATCTCATAATGCAGCCTCCTCTTCCATTGGCCTTCTCAGTGCCTCCAGATTGCACCATTAGCACTTACTGACCCTGCAGTTTCATTAAAACCCCTGAGCTTTCTTCAAACGTCTGCCTAGCCCTGTGTCCTTTAATGTATGTGTGTGGAATGTATTCTTTGGAAAACCAGGTGCAGTATTTTACCTTTACTATTCCATTAAATTTCATCTATTAATGACTACTCTTTGGGTCTAGACATTCAACCGATAATCAAATCCATCTAACCCTACCCACTTCTAGCCCACCTCTCCCCAGCTCTTTCACAGAAATATCATAGAGGGCTTTATTTAATATATTTAGAGAAAATCCGAGAAGGGGACTCAGTTTTGAAAGTACGCAGGGTTTGATTTTTTTAAGTTGTCAAAAGCGGGGGCAGAGTCCTAAACAAATGTAAGCAGTGACTAATGAAATTGTCATGTGTGCACAGGCGAGTGCATACACACACACAGACTGAGCAGAAGCTCCTTCTCCCTGGGGCCACTTTGATGTATTTGTAAAATCTTGGTGGGCAAGATCTCACATATTAAGGTTCGCATCGTGCAAATAAGATCAAGGGACAGGCAGATGTTTGCAGATGTTCAGCTACTACGGACCTTGTGAAGAAGTGTAAGATATTATGCTGTGTTTATTGTTTGTGGGTTATTATTTTTAAACATTTTTATGAACTTGGCCATCATTGTAAAGACTGACATTTCCGTTTCCAAAGAGCGGAAAAAGAGAATCTGAAACCGAGCTCTCACTTGGGGTTTATTTTCCTTAGTATCTGTTATTGGCCATAGTGTCCATAAGCCTGCCCTTTTCTGTGTCCCCCTTTACCTTCTGCAGGGCTCTTCAGTGCTTTTAATTTGACTATACAGCCTATTGTCTTTGGGCTGTATACAGGTGGTATCCACTTTAAATCCTGCATACTAAATACATTAACAAGATTAATATTCTCCAGTCATTTCTAATAACAGTAATATCTATAGCAGTCCTACCCCATTAAATCAGGGTATTGAGAAAGTTTGGAAAATATTATTTTCTCATGAATTATTTTTTTTAAATCTTCATAGAACAAATTTTTTTCTTTGAGGTCATCAGATCCACAGATATTTATCAGGCACCTATTATGGGTCAAGTACTGTGCTGGCAAGGCTCAGATTTAGATCATACAAGATTCTTTGGTCCATGTGGCCACAGAGATAATGTTGTTCTTCACTCTCTGGGTATCAGTATGGGGAAAGGGATAGTCTTGGTCCCCAGAGGGAAGACAGATGGACAGCCACCAGCTACCATGTTGGGCTAGGACCCACCAAGTATGAATGGAGCCTGGGAAAGGTTTTCAGCATATGGGGTAGAGCCTCGTTAAAAGACTCAGAGAGATGTGGAGAAGGATCTGTCCGAAGGGATGAAAAAGCAAGGAAAGTTTGAGATTAGCCCAGGATCTTGAGTGGTAGAATTTCCAGGGGGAGGGAGCACCCCTGAAACTCGGGGCTACCCAAATAATGAGGGTGCTTTGTGTGAGTATGTGTGACCAGAAACCCATGCCATAGGCTCAGATGTGAACGGCTGCTTAGTTGGTGGGCTGGTTGGTTGCTGTCCTTCATTCTTGGAGAGAACAAAAATGGCATCACTATGTTAGAGGCAAGTTTCCCTGTACCCACCAATACAAGTTCAGGATGCTCTGCCACAGGTCGGGCACAAATAGTCCATGTGAACATTTGGGCTGGATTCTCTGAATCTGCACATCTTGCGTTTCCTCTGAGCTGTCTCAGTGCTGCTTTGCTCACAGAGCACAGCACCTTCTCTGATGTGGGCACCATACTGGGCCATCATGTGCCAGTGTCTCCATGTCTCACAATCAATTCCAGAGTTCCTAAGAGAGACCTTGAGAGTGTCCTTGTGTCCATTCTTCTGACCAGCATGTGGAGGCTCACCCTGTGTGAGTTCTCCATAAAACAGTATTTTTGGCAAGCTTACATTTTGCATTTGAACAATGTGACCAGCCCATGGGAGTTGCCCTCTCTGCAGCAGAGTTTGGATGCTTGGTGGTTCAGCTCAAGAAAGGGCCTCAGTGTCTGGTCCCTTCTCCTGCCAGGTGATCTTCAGAATCTTCCTCAGATAATTCAAAGTGGAGGGATTGAGTTTCCTGGCATGGCGCTGGTAGACTGTCCAGGTTCCACAGGCACACAGCAATGAGGTCAGCACCACAGCTCTGTGGAACCTTGGTGTCCATCAAGACCGTCATTTCACACATGAGGATCCAGGCCCACAGAGCTTTAGGGACTCACCCAGGGTTATACAGGATATAAGTGTCTGTAGTGGAATCTGAACCCAAGCTCCGTAACTCCTGTGAATCAGTATGTCTTCCACTCACTATATTGTACTGCTAGTGTAGGCAGTGATGAGGAGAGATTGTAGGATTTGGAATCAGAAGAGTGGGGATATTCCTGGCTGGACTGCTTCTCAACTGTCTGACCCTATTGGCAGGCCCTCTTTGGGGTAAAATGATCATCATATTGGCTGCCCTGCTGACCTCATTAGACCAAATGAGCTGAGAATTTGGTCTACAGTTGCCTTGCATCTTTATATGTAGGTACATACTGATGGGGCCTTCTCCTGTTCAGTCCACCCAGATTGCTCAGAAATCACTCCTAGAAACTACGGGTTTATAGCTAGAGAAGCTTCCAGCAGTGACCTGATGGCAAGTTGCATTTATGTTGATGGTTTGGGGGCACTTTGGATAGTTTCTTGGGCCTTGGAGCCAGAGGTAAGTAGGGTGGTGGTGGCTTCAGGAGCTGGATTCAAGTTCAGCCATGACTCTGTAGTTGATAACCAAGGTACTTCCTCTCCCTGAGCCTCAGGTGTTTTTCCTCTACAGCTTGCTTTGTTTCTCCAGGGTTTAACACAAAGCCTGGCCCATAGTAGATACTTAATAAGTTCTTATGGACTGACTCTATAAAATGGGGCTCATAACTAAGACACCGTTACCTCTAGAGAGTCATGGTGAAGATAACGTTTGTTCCCACATCGAGGCCAAAAGGAACTGGAGCTTTTGTTGGAACTTCTCTGTCCCCCTCCAGCCTCACCTGGGCATGCCTGGGTCCTTGTGTCTCCTGCCACTGTCACTCAGCATTTGAGACTACCCAGTGTTATCTGTGAGCTGGACACTAACCCTAACCTTAACTCCCTTTAGGGAGGAGCTTTTGCCTCATTCTCTACCTTCTTCTTTCAGAATATTGCCCACATTTCTGGTCTATGGCTAATTATCATAAAGCTCCCTTGTGGCAGTAGTAGGAGCTGTGCTTTTCTGTCACTTCAAGGCTCACAAAGCACTTTGCACCCCTGATCTCACAATAGTCCTAGGGCACTGGGCGGGATGTTATCAATTCAAGGAGAGGAAGATAAGGAGGTTAAGTGGCCGGACTACCCAGGTAGGAAACAACTGAGGTCGATTCAAATTCAGGTGTTTCTGGGCACAGAGCTTTCCCCACCACAAACAAACAAAGCACTTCCAGGTTATCCAGTTCTCACTGCCCACGAAGTTTACTTTGCTTCTTGGGGGTGCCTGGCCACATCTGCTCCCTCTGCTCCCTTCCAAAGGCCCCTGTGCAGCTTTCTCCTTCCCAGTTCTGTGGTTCTGTGCTGTCCTTGCAACACCCTGAAAACCTTGTAGGAAGATGGGCATGAACCCCAAGTAACTCAGCACATAAAAGCCCACGACATTGGGCAGCAGATTCCTGTTTGGGTTTTATTCCTAAGTGCTTGTGCTTCACTCCCTGATAAGTGAACAATCAACAAAGAGGGGCCCGAGGCCAAGGCCAGGCTGGGCCACTGCCATGGAAACCCTCTTTTCCAGAGGCCCTCCCTGCTCACAGGCTCTTCTATTTTTCTGCACAGAGTTGTTGCACTCTTTCTTTCACTGCTGACCCTCTTTGTTATAGGTTATAAGGCCCCTCCCAGCTCCAGCATCCTCTGGAAAGGTCCCTCCCCATTCTGAAACCCAAGCGCTTGTCTCCAGGGCCCTTGCTGTGGTCCTCCCTTTGCTGACAGGTAGGGGGAGCTATTTACCAGCTGGTGGACAGTGGAGAGCATCAGCCCCAGCACCAGCTCCCCTGTCCATCCCCATCTCTGCTTGAGACAAAAACCGGGACAAGGGGTTGTGACGGAAAGACCTTGCTTTGAGTCCCAACTTGGATTGCTCAGTGCTGGACTTTGCCTCCTGCAAACTCAGTTTCTTTGGCTGTGAAATGGGGATAAGGATCCTGGGGCTGCTTCCTTTACTGGGCTCTTGGGATGAAAGTGACTTTGTCACCCTGGAAGCCAGAAAGAAGTTAGAGGTTTTGTTAGAAAACTGCTCCAGCCAGCTGGGAGTGCCTGCGAGGCTCAGACCAGACCTGCCATCTCTCCCGACCTCCCTGACTGTATCCACAAAGTGGGGCGTCTTCATTCCTTCTGTGCTCCTGCGTCCTAACGCCAGCTCTCCAGGGACCTCCTCCTGCATCCTTCTGGGACCTCCAGTGAGTGCCCGGACAGGAGGATGGCCCAGGGGCCCCTCAGAAAGCTCCCAGCAGGAGCCCCGCTAGCACGCTGTAAGCGCAGGCCCAGAAGGACACGGACAGACTCTGCTCGCCAGCTTTCTTCTGGGTCTCACAGACCAGCCAAGGCACCAGTCTGAATGGAGGGGGGGCCCTCGTCCTAACTCTGGCCCCCATTCTGCAAGCCCCTGGCAAACGCTACCCCATGTGGTCCTCACAGCAAATATCTGGGGCGCCTACTAGTCTTTGCTCCATTTCAACAGATGAGGTAACTGAGGTACAGAGAGGGGGAGGGGCTCACCCAAGGTCACACAGCTAGGAAATGTCAGCCAGGATTCAGTTTTCAAACTCCAAATCCAGGCCTCTTTCCACCAGACCTCACCTTCTAAATGCATTTTCATCTCCTTAAGGTGTGAAGGAAGCCTGTGATTTCACTGTTTTCTTTCCCTGGAGGGAAGACACTGAATGACAACTTCACTGCCAGGAGGCTCCTGGTTAGAATCCCACTTCAGATGCCCTGAGCTGTGTGAGCCTCAGTCTCCCCATCCATAAAATGGGCCAAGTAACAGCAGCTGCTGCACAGTGCCTTGTGAGCTCTCAAAGGCTGAAGAAATGTTCATTATTTTTACTGTCATGTTGCTACCTCCTTCCTTCCCCATCTATCTTTCCTCCCCTAACATCTTTCTCTCTTTCCTATTCTCTATCTCTGTCTGTCTCTCTGTCTGTCCCTCTGTCTGTCTCTCTGTCTCTCTCTGTCTCTCTCTCTTCTTCTGTGTGTGTCTCTGTCTGTGTCTCTGTGTATTTCTCTGTCTCTCTCTGTCTCTGTCTTTCTCTGTTTGTGTTTGTCTGTCCATCTCTCCTCTCCCCCAGTTTCAGAGTCCTGCTTTGTGATCAAAGCTACACTGTTTGACCAAGAATACAAAGTCGTGCTTGCCCTGGCCCCATGCTGCTGCAGGCTGGTTGGGATGCTTTGTGCCCATAAACGCAGCCCCTGATGGCTCTGGAAAGCGCTGGGGCCACACTGCTGGTCCCCAGGGCCCCGGGGGCTACAGCTCCCCACATTTTATACAATATAGCAAGGTAAGCACGGCTGAGAATCCCCCCGCCCACAGCTCTGTGGGATCCCAGCAGTCAGGGAAGGGAGGGCGCTGGCCAGCACTTCAGAGAAAGACAAACACTCGGTATTTAGCCCTGTGCTCCAGGCCCCCGCTGGCTGTTGGGGCCTCTACTGGGAGCCAGTCAGGTTGTGTGTCCCGGCTGTGGGGTGTCGGTACAAGCCAGAGGCCAGAACAGGCAGCCCCTGGTGCTGAGGACATGATGACTGGGCAGAAAGTGCCAGAGGAGCCGCCACCACCCCCACCCCCACCCCCAGTGCAGGGTCCAGCCTGGACCCAGGCAGGCACGATGGTGCCTATGGTGAAGGAGAAACTCAGAGGCCATTCCCAGAACCTTTTAAAGCCTGCAGAGCCCCCGACACTCATTGCCTCATTTCAGCCTCCCAACAACCCTGAGAGGTGGGGAGGGGCAGACTGGCTCAGGGGAGGGGGTGACATGTCCAGGGTCACACAGCTCTTCTGAAGCACCATTCAAAAGGTCTTCCAGACTCCCCTTCGTAAGGGCAAGGTAGCCTCTGAAGTCTCCATCCATACCCCAGTCCAGGCAGCAGCACAGAGATGGAGTCTGGTGTCCCCTCTGCTGGTGCCTCCTGGGAGTGGGGGTGGCCATGCCTGGGCTCTCAAAGGCCCTTCAGCTGGAGCTCAGGCTTCAGCAGGTCGGGCCAAGCCAGAAGGGCTTCGAGCCCTCTCCGAGCAGCCCATTGATGGACCTTGTGCTGTCTGTGGGCTGTGTCTGTCTGTACCCATCCGGCTTGTCTCTGTCTGTCCTTCTTTGTGTGTATATCTGTGTGTTTGTGTCCATCCCTCCATCTGACTGTCTTTCTGTGTCTGTGTATCTGTCTCTCTCTGTGTATCTGTCTGTCTGTCCATCTCTCTGTCTGTGTCCATCTGTCTGTCTGTGACTGTCCATCCGTCTGTATTTATCCTTCTGTGACTCTGTCTCTCTGTCCGTCTATCCATCTGTCTGTGTGTCTGCTTGTCTTTTGAAGACCAGTCTCCCTGAAGTTGGGGGTCTTGTCACCAGGTGTCTGGGAGCTGACAACCCCCTTGGTCATAGAATCTCAAAGACTGAGCTCCCTGCCAGAAGTCAGTGTGTTCACATGTGAAAGGTGAGGGGAGAAAGGAGAAGGGGTGACCATTCCAATCGAAGGAAGCCATGTGCCGTCCCAGGAGCTTGGAGCAAGTGATCTTCTGATCCCTTTATTCGATCAGTTTTTATTAAGCATCAACACCCCATGCTGGGGGAAGGGGGAGGTGCAGTGTGCTAAAGCATGCTTTCCACAGTCTGGCAGCTCCCAGGTTGGGGGGAGGGTGAGGAGCACAGGGCACAGCATGCCTCCTTAAGGTGGGCACCCAGAGGACTGTGCTTAGGCGGCAGATGGGATGGCATTCTTAAGAGAGGGCTTCACTCTGGGTCAGAAAGAGCTGAATTAGAATCCTAACTTAGATGGGACCTTAGATGGGACCCTGGGTGCATCACCCATCCTTTTAGCCTGACTGCTCCCTTAGGGCAAGATCTAGGGCAGGTATCAGAGGGGAGCCAGGCTTCCTCTCCTCTGCCCCAGACTCCAGGATGCAGGGCATTTTCCCCCAATGTTCCCATCATTTCCATCCCAGAGACTGAGTCCTCTTTGCTGGAATCCCTCTTTGCTGGTTCCAGTGCTTTCTGGAGGATGGAATTATCCCTAAAGCCAATAGAGGAGCTAGGAGCTGCTTTGCTCTTGGAAGAGACGGTGCCAAAGCCCCCTGTCCTGGCCTCACACCTCAGGTCAGGGTGCTTCTCAGGCTATTGTTCATTTCCCTTCTGCCCAAATGAGTGAGGGAGTGAATGAAGCCCTCGTTAAGTGCCTTCTGTGTGTCCTGTCCAGAGCTCAAGGCATTCACTACTTCAGTCAAGGAAGGCGATTAGCAGAGGAAAGGGAGGCCAGGGCCCTCAGTTTCCTCAGTGGGTGAGTATACTTTCTCAGTCTTGTGTGCCCACACCCCTGGAACCTTTTCTTACCTATCTGGTTGCTACTGAATGAGGCCCGTCTACCCATTCACCACCGTCCTTCTCTACTTCCTCTGGAATCAGCTATAAAATGGGGAGTTTGGACAAGCCCCTCCCCAAGAGCTCTCTGGCCTCAGTATACAATCCTGATCCCACAGGCTCGGGCTCAGCCTCAGCTCCAAGCTTAGGGCCTGTGGGAGGTTCCCCCTGTCGGCCCCCAATTATTTGGGCAGAGAAGTGGGTAGGAGGAGCCCTTGAGTGAAAGCCCTCTCAGGCTGACCTGCCGCCTGACCCCCTGGGTTTTCTCTCCCCTCCATCAGCTTGTGGTGTTAATTATACGGTATGTAAGCAGTTACTTCCTAGAGCAAATCCACTGAAGGCCAGGTTTGCTCTGGAGGGCCCCAGGATCAGGGCTCTGGGTTTCTTCAGGTTTCAATTTACCAAGTCAAAGCACTTAAAAGCCAGAGGAGGAGGATGGGAAGGGGAGGAGGAGAAAGGGAGGAGGGGGAAGGAGAAAGGTGAGAAGGGGGGGGAGAAAGAGAGGAAGGGGAGGGAGAAAGGGGAGGGGGATCAGTTTACAAGTGACCTGAGAGTTCACAGCTTCCACCCCTTGAAATCACAGCCAACGTAATAGGGCCTGTGTAGATAAAATTGTGACAAATTGACCGAGCCTCCAGCTTTCAGCAACAAAGAGGCCCTTTGCCCTCCCAGCAAGCCCAAAGCCCTCCTGGGCTGCAGTGGCCACTGAGGCCTGTGACTAATGGGCTGGCAGAGCGAAGCAGGAAGGGAACAAGCTTGGGCTGGGTACCTGTCTCTGCTCAGTGGGGCTTGTGAGGAGCAGAATTTCAGCCTGGAGAGTGTGCTGGGGGCTCCAGCCTTGCTGCTGACCTAGCTGTCCGTGCTGGGTGATCACTCAATAACCTTGCAGGTTATAGGGAAGGGCAATAGATCCGAGCTGGAAGGGACCTTCACCCCATCAAGTCCAACCCTTTTCCATTCCAAAGACCTAAAGAGATGTAGCTGAGACTTCTCCAGGGTCCTAGGGCTGCAGAGGCCAAGAAGGGAGTCCAATCTCTACCATTATGAGAGCATTTCTAGCAAAGTGCTTCACAAACGTCATCTCACAATAGCTCTGGGAGCCAGGGGCTTTGATTATCTCCACTTCATAGGTGAGGAAACAGAGGCAGAAGGGACTAGGAAGTGGGCACAGAAGGATTTGAACTCAGGTCTTCCTGACTCTCCACTCGTCCAGACCAGCTCCCAGAATCTCATGGCTGGAAGAGACCTCAGGGGACTTGCTGTCCAACAGCAGCTCATCAGGAATTGACCCTATAATGTCCTTTGAGATGTCCATAGTTTCATTTGAAGCTATCCAGTGACAGGGAGCTCATTCCTCAACAAAGCATTCAGTTGGAGGGACAGCCCTTCCAGGGTATTTTCAAGCTCATTATTTTAAAATTTTCAAAATGCTATAAGCCCAAAAGATGTTGGTGTTGCTGAGCATAGAGTTGAGAGAAATGACAGTAAGTGATGCAATCGCTTCTTTGTAAGGTCAGAATGAGAGGGGGACCGAAAAGGAAAGGGAGAAGGGAGGATGCAGCCAGCAGGGGGTACACCTGGGCGTGCCCAGCACCCCCTGACTGCACAGACGAGGAGGCTTCAGGCAAGCTTCCCAGGACAGCAGGAATCCCAGCTGGGGCCAGAAGGTAGACCTAGATTGTCCCAGGGACACGTCCCTCTGCTCCACCTCTCGTCTGTGCCAGGGCTGCCCTTCCTGGGTAGCTAGGTGGCTCAGGGAGAGTGCTGGGCCTGGAGTCAGGAAGACCTGACCTCAAATTCAGACCTAGACACTTAGCAGCTTCGTGGCCCTAGACAAGTTGTTTACTCCCATTTGCCTCAGTTTCCTCATCTGTAAAATGAGTTGGAGAGGGAAACAGCAAATCAATCTAGTATCTTTGCCAAAAAAACTCCAAATGGGGCCACAAAGAGTTAGACAGGGCTGAAAAGCAACCAAACAATAGAGTTGCATTCTTTCTTTTGGAAAATGGAATTGAAGTGTCCTTTGGCTATTTATCCACTGACAGAGGCCCTGAGTCATAACTAGGTATCATTTTCCCAAAGACTTTTATCAGGAATATTCTGTGTAAAGATTTTCCCCTTCCAGAGATACTTTTTATTCTAGCTGGATTGACTGTGACTAGGGCAAAGTTGTATTTGTCCTTTAGTACACTGGATTCTTGTTCATTCATTCATTCATTCATTCATTCATTCATTCATTCATTTTTAATTCTTGCTTTATTTTGGATTCCATTGGATTCTCTTTCCTCCTTCAGCTCTCCATTTGGCTCTTCGTATGAAGTTGTAAGGGTATTGGACACCCACAGAGACCTAGAGAAACTCATAGCTCTCTCTGGGACACCCAAAGCTGTGGCCCCAAAATAACCTTAGCTAGTAGAACAAATACTCTCCCACTCTCCCTCCCAAGCCAAGGCCACAAACCCCAGCCCATCACAGAAAGCAGTAGACAAGAAGGATCTGTGACTGAGTGACTTAGAGGGATAGGTGTATGAACAAATCTCTCACTGTGTTGTAAGTGAAGAGTGTGTTCCCTGTGTGAGCCACAGAACTGACACTGGGGCTGTTGTACCCCAACCCAGGCACTTCCAAGGAAGCCAGACCAAGCATGTCAGGCATGTTTATTCACACCTTGTTTCAGGTGAACACTAAGGAGTGAGAGAAGGAAAAGGAAGGGAGAGGACTTACCATGGAAAACAAACTCAGAAGATACAGCTCCCCATCAGGGAATTCAGAGTCAAACCTGAGGACCAGGGGGAACCTCCCCCACCCCCCAGCACCCTCCCACCATGTGGAGCTTCTTTGGGCCTCACTTTCCTCATCTGTGAAATGGAGGCCTTGTCGTGAGCTCCTTCCAGCCAATGAAGGCCTAACCAGCCAGCAGCAGGAGCCTCCCTTCTTCCTCCTCTTCCTCACCCTCCCTCTTTCTATCCCTCCCTGCTCCAGAACCATGTGGGAAGTTCCTTTTTGTTCTTGGTCTCAGGCAGAGCCCCCATCCTAACCACCTTCCAAGGATGTGATGAGGGAAGTGCTACATAGAAATGGGCCACTTTGTCCCTACTCTCCAGGACTACTAAGAGGGTTACACATGGAAAAGCTCACAAAGTGATTTGTGCCTAGAAAGTGAAACCTCGCCTCGGCTGGAGAAAAGCCCTCTGAGCTTCTGGAATCAGAGGAACCTGGACCTTTCTAGTCCAAACAACCATTCATTCAATAAGTATTTATTAGGCCCCCCCTATGTGCCCGGCACTGTGTTAACCAGCTTTTATGAGCCCCTGCTAAGTGTGCTGGGTTTTGCACTAGGGATAGAGAGTGAAAAGTGGAACTAGGCCTGCCTGCCTTCAAGGAGCTTGCATTCCACTGGGGGGAATCACTGGGATGCAGACAATTCAATACAAACTATATACAGAGTAAATGCAGATGCTTTCTGGGAGGAGATCCTTGATACCTCCAGTGATCTCGACAAGCTTCCTGGAGGTGGCAGCATTTTCTTCCTACAGTCTTGGGCAAGCCTGTCCCCTTCTCCAGATTTCCATGTCTATGGCCATCAGTCTGGCTGCTAGACAACAATCATAACCAATGTTTACAGAGCTTGTAAAGTGCTTTTTTAGAGGGATCTCAGCCCTCACATCAAACCCGGGAGGCAGACATCCCCCTTATACAATTGAGGAAACTGAGGCTCAGAGGGCCGGGGGGGTCACAGGCTCTGAGTGTCAGAGGCAGACAAGGGACCCGGGTCGTCACCAAATCCATTATGCACCCCGGCCTCCCTGGCCGCTCTTTCTTTGACCCTGTCCTGACGTCCTGACTGAGCACGGGGGCATCTGGGCTTCCCTGTGGGGCCAGCCCGGGCCCTTTCACGGTGCATCTGTGTGTATGTTTATCCAGTGTGGGCCAGGCTGGGGCCCCAAGCCCTTTGAGATGGCCGTCTAAGTGCATTCAGGGCAGACACTTTTATTATCCTCCTGTCCATCCTTGAGAGAAAGAAACAAACAGAGCTGGGGTGAAGCAGAGGTTCTGGAGGCAGAGGGGGCAGGGGCAGATACAGCAGCCTGGCCATTCCCAGCATCCCCTGCAAGCGGCTCCCACTGGCCTTTCCAAAGCCCATGCTGGCCTACACAGAAGGAAGCCGCTTGGGGCTGTCTGGTCATCCCGTCCTTTCTCCCTCCCTTGGCCTGGCCAGACACAATGCCAATGTGGGCAGCCCCCGGCCTGGCTTTGGCCACATCGGCCCCCAGACCATGGTGGGGAGCTGACCCTCCTTCCCTGCAGGTTTCCTGCCCCCACCAAAGCTGCCCCAGCTTCCGCTAACGCTCCTTTCCAGCTTTCAGCGAGGGCATGCCTGAGGGCATGGTAGATGGCCTGCCAAAGGTCCCGGGGGACAGACCTCAGCCTTAGCTTATCCATCATCCCACAGAAGGACTTCTGGGCCCCCATCATCTCCAGGAAGCCCCAGTGTCCCGGGGGCACAGAAGGCAGGGATGGGTCTGTTGGTTGGTTTGTGGGCAGCATCTGTATACTGGCCTGCCCCTGGGTGTGCTCAGCTCTATTTTCATCCCCAGGAAATCTCACTCACCTGACTATCCATTGTTGTCCCATCTTGGGGCTCCTGCCCTGATGCCTGTGTCTGATGCTGGTCCAGGGCCACAGACAGGAAGGAAAGGAGGCAGGAAAGATGGGACTGAAGAGGTGTCACCATACTTCCTGGGCAGTGTTCATGGGCCTTTCCCATAGTAGAGCAAGGGGACCCTCTTCCTGGCTGGTGTCCGGTGGGGTTAGAGCACAGTGAGGGCAGGAAGGCAGGCTCATTTTCTCCATGGTCCAGGCATTTTCATGGGACTGGCCAAAAATCCAGTTTGGCCTGCTTGGCACCTTCTGGCCTCCAGTGGAAGCTGTGAAGGGAGGAAGTGTCTGGAGGCTGTCTCCTTATGGAGCTCTGAATGGTGGCTGGCCTTTCCCCTCTGGAGTCTCACTGCCCATCATCACTGCTCAGGGCTCCAGGCTAAGGGTGACTCCTGCTAAGCCCTAGGCAATGCCCGGACTCCTCTGCCAGTCTCTCAGACTTCAGGAAGCACTTGGCTTACTCCTTTCTGAGGAGATTACTGTAGGACAGTGGGTCTTGCAGTGCTTGGAGTGGGGCCCTCTCACTGTCTGACGCTAGCCATCTCTCATTTGCATCTCCCTATAGTCTCCCCAGAGCCCAGCCCAGAGCTCTGAGCAGAGCCAGCTCTGTCTCCCGTGGTCTTCACAATAACTTGTTGGGGCTAAGTAGGAAACAAGAGCAGAGTGTACCCCAAACCAGGCTTACATGGCAGCTCTCTGCTTTCCTCACCACGGGGGCCCTCCAAGCCTCTTCTGTATTCCATCTAGGCTCAAGAATACATTGATTGTGGGCCTTCCTGGCATTAGAAATGGGTCCATTGGGGCTCACTTTGAGAAATGTTGTGTGATTTGACCAGATGAGACTCTGGGCAGCCGTTGAGAGCCCCCCGGCTTTGAAAACCCAGATGTTGATGCTTCCCTCTCTGGTAACTGTGATTTTGGTAATGATAATGGTTGGACAGTTTGGAAGCCTGTCTGCTTGATCTGTCTGTATACTCTGAAGTTCGGGGTGCTGATCTTTTCCCCTGAACTAGGTAATATATGTTTGATTGATTAAAGTGAGCTTGTTAGCTGAAAAAAAATAAAGAAATGGGTCCATTGATGGGAAGACCTTCATTGTCCCCTCTCCTCTCCTCGCCTTCCCCCCATTCCATTGTCAGGAGGACCTTGAAGGCAGCCTCAGCCAAGCAGGGTCTTTGCATAGATGAAGCCATGGGAAAGAGAAGGTGGGAAGGCAGCACAAAGCTGTTCTTTCTGCCCCCTCATCTTGGTCTTTTCCCTCTTGTTTTTGTGGGCTGTACTTTTTAGAAAGACTGCTGGCTGGTGTTGTCAGCTGACCCTTTCCACATGGCTGGGAGGTAGCTGGAGGAGAACTCTCCCAGCGGCTCGCTGCCCCCCAGAAGCAGAGCCAGCCGCAGCAGAACATGCTGGGCTGACTGGAAGTGCCCTGGAACCTGAGCCACTGGTTTGATGTGAGCAAGGACACCCCACACCATCCCCAGCCCTCCCTCTCAGACAGATTAACTCCGAATCTGCAGGGCTAATCCCTGTGGGTGCCAAAGACACAGCCTTTCCTGTGTTCTTTCCCATAATTTACTCTCTTGAAGACTGAAGGCTTTTTTGGGGGGGAAGATGATCAATTCCTTTATAATTTAACTGTGTCCGTCTTTGAATTGAACGTGTGTCCAATGAAAAGGAATTGATTGATATGAATGAGATGATGGGGGTGGGGTGCAGTGTGTCATAGTCCTATCCAGACACTTGTACCTTTGTCTTATTTCTTATCACACCTTCTTTTCATACCCCAAATCAGTATTGACCCAGGGCCACCTTGCTAGAAGGCCATCTTGAGGCCAGATGGTCTAAGTAGGTCTCGTGCCCTCTGGTGGTCAGTGGGAGCACTGCAGCCTTTGGGAAAGTCCACCTGGGATGACTGAGGAAACCACTTGGGTGATGAATGGTGTGTGCTGACAACTTGCCTCATGGCTTGTGGGTTCATTGATGACCACGCTTTCCTACAGGCTTGCAGGAAGCATGACGAGTCAGGCGTGGACTGTAATTGCTCCTACAGTCCTTGAACTGTGATCTGGGACTTTCACATCTGGACAGGTAGATGGACCCAGAATAGAGGGACTTCAGACTGTGACTTTGGTGCTGAAGATGAGAGCTCTCAAATGTGTGTGAGGAAGATGCATGAAAGGGAGACTCAAATACCTCTCAAAGACCATCAGGTTGTGGTAGGCGGACAGATACCAGGAAAGACCTTGGACCTGAGGCACATAGCCTCTGGGGGTGCTATGGGGCTACCCTTTTAGAGGCTGTGGCTGGCATGGGCTGGGAGGGAAGAAGGCAAGAAACTTTATTAAGCACCTATAAATCAGACCTCAGATACACACCAGCTGTGTGACCCTGGGAAAGTCACTTCACTCTGTTTACCTCAGTTTCCTCATCTGTAAAATGAGCTGGTGAAGGAAATGGCAAAGCACTCCAGTATTTGCCAACAAAACCCTAAATGGGGTCACAGAGAATCAGATACAGCTGAGATGACTCAACGGCAACAAAGGGCTTTGGAAATGCTGGAGATACAGATATTTTAAAAAAGTTCTTGTCCTCGGGAATCTTATAATCTAATGGGAGGAGACAAAACACAAAAAGCTAAGGGACGGGTTTACATCTCCCTTCTGATGCTGGCCATGAGACTCTGAACAAGCCCTTCAGATCTCTTCAGACCTCAGTTTCCTTGTCTGTAGAATGGGGGGGTGGCTGGGCTTGATGCAGCTCTGATCATATCTTAGTAAACACTTGTTGACCACCTGACCTTTAAGGCCCCTTCATTCTATATCTGGTGATATACAATCACCAAGCAAAGCTGAGCTCACTGCAAAGACTCCTCAGTGGAAGGAGGGCTGATTTGCTTGGCCATGCAAAGTCTGAGCACCAAGGAAAAGCAAGGTTGTGACCAGCCATACCTTGGAACAAGGAGCCATAAGAACAGGAGAGGGCTTCCTGGAAGGGGCAGCAGGGGAGCCAGGCTTGAAGGACAGATACCGTGGATGGGTGGAATGGAAAGGAAGGGCCTTCCCTTTAGGGACATCCATACAGGATGTAGGCTGATATGGGAATGCAGAGGAGAGTGGCCTTCTGGCTGTAAACCCTCTGACCATTATAGTCAGGACTCAGAACCTGGCCCCTACCACTCCCTGGCCTTTGAGGCCCAGTGATTCTGACAGCTACAGAACAGATGATGGAGGCATGAAAACAGATCTGCTGTGCAAGCCATTCCATGGGTTTCTCTGCTATCATCTGGCACCATGTCCTGTGCCAATGTGAAACAGCTGGTCTGAGGGGTGGAGAATGAGCTGAAGGTTCAGAATCTGTTGCCAAGACAGGGGTGACTTATGAAAGCAGAGGAAGGCATCTTAGGTTTCACAAGTGGCCCATTATTCCTAGCTGTTTTGTCTTCTCCGGAAATCGTTGGGTTTGACCTCAGAGAACCTCGTTCCTCCATGAAAACACCCCAGCCTGGATCGAAATGGTGGGCCTCATGCTGCATTTATTTCTTGAGCTAGCCAGAGTTACAAATTCTTTCTGACAACAATGAATACAGACAGTCAGTTGAGCGAAAATGTTGACATCTTGTTTGACATACAAGATGGCGGTTTCTCCCACTGTACCGACCAAAGATTGACTCTGGGGATGCTGAGGGTTTGTGGCTGTAACAGTAAGCTTTTGCCTATGTAGATTGAGGTTGAAGCTGGGTCAAAAAACAGGGTGAGGGTTTTCTTCCCTGTTTCAATTCAATAAGCCTTAATTCATTACCCAGGAAAAGCCATGCAATGTCCCAGGCATGGGGGACGCCAAGATAAGATCAGAAAGAGACCCTGCCTTCAACTAGATTCTGGGGACAGTCAATAAATAGAGAACAGCACACATATGTGATGCATGGTCCAGTGAAAGGGTGCTGGATTTCAGGTCAGATGAGGTTTGAATCTTAGCTTGGCCACATGCGACCTAACTGTGATCAGATTCTGTGGCCTTGTGGTCCCTAGACCATCATGCCCCCTTTATAAACCTACACACAAATGTACCAGGAAAGCACCACAGGCCAACCCCCTCCAAGGACCAGGAAGTAAACCTTTTGCCTTGGCTGAGAAGTCCCTTCTCATTCACTGGCTGAAAGAGGGATTGATGGGAAGGGATTTAATGACCTAGTTAGAGGCTGAGGATAATTGTGACCTGGGTATTGAACTGAGGCTGCGTGATTATCTCTGACATGTAGCAGCTGTGGGACCCTGGACAGGTCACTTGGCCGGCTGAGTGTCTTGTTTCTTATCTGCATCATGGGGGTAACAATACTCAATCTCTGACTCCCAGGATTGCTCTGCAGCTCCTGGCAACAATGGAAGGTGGCACGGAAAGGGCAGTTGGGATTGCTTCTTGGTTCAACATTGTCCTCTTGCCCAGAGGGATGCTCAGTCCTGGGAGAGGGCACAAGCTTGTCCAAGGCGACTGAGCAAGGATGGCTGTCTGCAGTAACCCTGACAGGGATCACCCACTCTCTGCTTGCACACCTCCAGGGGAGGACAGCTCACTCCCCTGAGACAGCCCTCTCTCCAGATAGCTTTTGTTTACTCAGCTCAAATCCATTGTGAGCCTTAAAACTCTCTATCAATGTGAGCTCTCCTTGACCAGAATGTGCCTTGGCAGCTCCTGCCCACTGCATCCTGGCACTGAGGAACTGCTTGATAAGTGTGTGCCTTCTTGACTGCTCCTAGGTGAGTCCTCTGGGGCCAAGGAGAACCAGTCTACCCCCTCTACCACAGGCAAGGCTTTGATCCCTCCAGATCATGCCAGCGGCTCACCTGGAGTCTTCTGCAGAGACATCCCTGGAGCCCTGCTGGGGTCCCAGGGGCTAGTTGTTAGATTATCAAAGCACCTGGTGGATGTGAAGTGCTTTGATGAGGGATTTTAAGCCCCAGAGAAGAGGTTTAGGACTGCTATGAGGCCTGGGCAAGCTGGAGAGAGAACTCAAGCAAGTGCTGGTGTCACGGTGTCTCTGAGACCCAGGCACAGGTGAAAAATGAGTGTCACAATGCCCCCACCCCCATTGTCCTGCTGTGCCCCAGGGTGGGTCCCCTTCTCTGCATTCCACTGCCCATATTCTAGTGCCACAAGGTCCAGGTCACAGCCAGGCAATCAGAAGGCCTGTGGTTTCTGCAGCATCCAGTGAGCATGCCTCGAAGCAGCCTCACAGGGACACAGTGAGCCTATGACCCCATTTCACAGAAGAGAAAGTTAAGGGCCCAGACTGGGGAATTCAGTCGCCCTTATTCATGCAGTGCATACCAAGCAGAGTGAGGATGTGAGAGAAGGTTTTCTAGTCCCTTGGCCAAGCCCTCTCAAGCCCTCTCAGGCCTTTGGTATGATTTCCAGACCTTGCTCCCCTATGCACCAGCCGCACACACAGACCTAGACTGGGAGGGATCTCCCCAAGATGGTCAGACTGACCCAGTCATTTAGCCGACAGAGGTTTTGGAAGCTGTTTGCGTGTGAGTGTGTGTGTGTGCAATGTGAGTGTATGTGCCTGTGTGTGTATGTGCCTGTGTGTGTATGTGCATGTGTATACATGTGTATGTGAATGTGTGTACACGTGTGTGTATGTGCATGTGTATACATGTGTATGTGAATGTGTGTGCACGGGTGTGTGCATCTGTATACATGTGTATGTGAATGTGTGTGTGTGCACGTGTGTGTGTGTGTGCGCACACATAGAAAGCTTAGATAAAACTGATCTCTGCACAGGTTGGGAGTGAGGATTGAGTCAGACCCTTACCAAACCTGGCAGTCCCCTCCCCATCACGTGTACAGCCAGGCTCAAGGCCAGCTGTGGCTTGTCACCCATTGAAAGCTCTGTTCGGGAGCCCCCACCCATGTGCTTCCCTTTTGCAGGCCTCCAGAGAACACCATGGTAAGAGCCCTCATTTGTAATGTGCTTTGAAGATCACTAAGCTCTACAAACATCTGGTGTGATCCTCACAGTATTCTTGGGAGGCAGGTGTCATTATGATCCTCTTTTGCATTTAAGGACACTGAGGCAGACAGGTAAAGTGCCTCCTCTGGGGTCACACAGCTAGTAAGTGACTGAGGCTGGATTTGAACTCAGGCCTCCTGCCTCCAGGCCCAGCGTGCTAGCCATGTGGTGCCTCCTAGCTACAGCTTTAGTTGCTTGAATGTTCATTGGATCAAACACAGAGCAGATAAAATGACAAAAGCAGATTCCTACCTGTCATGTGCATACAGGGACCCCCAGTGCAGACTGCCATTGCCCAAGTGGGACGGGTCTGGGCACAGAATACACCCGTGGAGGGCTTGCACAAGAGGCACGTGTACCTGGAGCAGCCCATCCATCCGATGCTGCCGGTGCCTGGCCATGCCCATGGCACCCTCCCTCCAGAGGCCATCCCAGCCCTTCAGGGTGCAGCCTGTCCACAGGGCTTGTCCTCACTCTGGCTACTTTGTTACCCATGGCTGCCACTGGGTCTCTCTGATGATATTCTGGACACTGTGGCTTCAGGTCACTTCCTGACAGTCCTGGCTCCAGAATGCTTTGGCTCACTGCCCAGAAAGCTGCTTGGCAATCACGGCAGGATGATAGCACTTTGGGTACAGTCAAGGCCTGGCTCCCAGCTGAGCAGAGGCTGAGCAGAAGCATGGAGGGCTCCCGGAGGTTACTGTCAAGTGCTCTTGGCGTGTGTGCATGTGATCCTCTGTCTCAGACAAGCCTCTGACCTAGAGTTAGAACTGTCCAGCACTGCACAGTTAACTCCTTGGGGCACATTGTGCCCTTAACCTCCTCAGTTTCAGGGAGTTTTCCAAAGACAACCCAAAGGGGCAAAGTGGGGCTACAGAGTATGCCTCTCTCTGCCAGCCCTCTAAGGCTGGTCGTGCTTGACGGGAAGGCCAGAACAAAGCTCTCTCCCCACCCCATCCTTTGTTCCAAATCTCTGCCTCTTACACTCAAGCAGACTCAGTAAGAAACCTCTCAGGCTTTGGGCAACCCTATAATATAAGGGTTTAGGACCAAAATGAGTGGCATGTTTATCTCTCCCCCCTACTCATTACTGACCTCAAAAACAAATAGAAGAGTTTGCTGGTGGTGGTGGGGGTGTGTGTGTGTGTGCGTGCGTGTGTGTGTGTGTGTGTGTGTGTGTTCATGAAATCAACAGTCATCTTCTTATGCCCAAGGCCACCCAGTGAATTAGCAAGTGCCCACATGGATGTGGCTACTCATCTTCCAGCCTTCCTCTAGGAAGGGATAATACTCTGGTGGGTGGGTTCAGCCAGGGTTTGAAGGCAGTCCATCCCACAACTCACTCCCCAGTCCTTGGATTTTTCTGCTTTATCCCTTCAGCATCCTTGAATGCTGATTCCCTATTGGTTTAATTTGTCTATTGCCCCAAGATGCCCCACAGAGATTTAGTCTGGCTCACTCCCTATCTTCTGGCTTCTGCCTGAGAGAAATCCCATCATTTCTACAGCACCTAATCCCAAGCCAGGAGCCAGCCAACAGTATGTGATAGCAAAGGGAGAGATAGGAGGTGTGACATGAAAAAGAGGGGTAAGTAGAGAGGGCTGGGCTATACTCCAACAGGAGAGGAGGCTGCTGGGGCCAGGCATGTGCCCACCCCCCAGGGGGAGCCTGGAGGGCTTCAGACAGAGGCTGTCTGGTCACTGGTCCAGCTGGCACAGAGAGGATGCTGTGCAGGTTGGGTTGGCTGAAATGACCCTACTGGGGCCATTCTCACTCTGGACTGGGGAGAGCCCTCCCTCCTGGACACTTTACACTCTGTTTTCAGATTTTCTGATGACTAGCACTTTGAGGCCCTGATAGGTATAAGGGTATAAGGTATATATAGGTATAAGGCTGATTTGTGAAGGACCATGACGGAAGCTTTGAATATTGGTGGAAATACATATGAACACACCAGCGACAGCCATGTCTCTGTGGACATGATTTTATTGGCAGGACACACAATCGGGAAACTGTTGTATTCAGACTGGATCAGCTTCTCCAAACCATCCTCCCTTAGTTCCTCGAGATTTAGTAACTGAGGCAGCAGCTTGGAAGCCTGTTACCCCATCCCCCCTTCACCCCCCAGCCCAGGTCCCCCAAAGCCCAGCAACACCCGCTGGCGAAGTCAGGCCATCTGTCTCATGGTCCTTGCTTTACCTCTGATTCCAGACTGTGCTGGATGGCACGAAAGCATGGATGGAGGCTAGTGGAGCAAGTCTGCTAAGAAGGAAGATGCATCTCTCTCAGCCAGTGTTAGGACCTTGCTTCTCACAGGCCCAAGGCCTTCAGAGGAGGGCCTAGGGAAGAAGGAGGGCTTTGACTCTGCTCAGGTGGTGCCTTTTCTCTCCACAAGAATTTTCAAGATCATAGAACTGTCTCCTAAACAGAATCATGTTCAGAGATGGGGGGGGCGGGGCTAAACCACGGTTTATGTGGGGAAACATCATCTGATGTGTGTGGGATGCATGCATATTGCTGTATCTTTGTGTGTGTCTATATGCTGTATGTATGTATACATGGGTGTACATGGTAAAGGAACTCTCCCAGCTGTGCTTGGCCCCAGCAGGCAGAGCCCTGGGTAGAAAGCTGTTCAGAGGCAGATTTGGTCTGGCGGTCAGGAAGCACCCCCTATGGTGGCAGCTGGAGGGAAGCAGGCCGCTTAGCCTTGGGAGCCAATGGAGATCTTTAGTAAGAGGCCAGGCCACCTCTTGTTGGCTGTGGAGGCAAGGGTGTCCTGGCCTCAGGGCCCAGGCTAGATGGCCTCGGCTCAGAGGCTCTAGGAGCCTGGTGTCTGACCTGCCTTTAGCCAAAGAGACAAGGCACATATTCCTGGAAATGAGATTCAGAAACCCTGGTCTATGCTTGGCCTAGAGCCAAGCATGGATAGAATCTGAGGGAAAAAGAGAAAGTCCAGGCTCGAGGTCGGTATTCCCCATTGGCACACTCTGGTTACACATATGCCCACATGTTTGTATATGTATAAATAGGTATGTCTGTCCATCTGTGTATATACACTCACACTTGTGTTTATGGATATGTACAGATACATTATGGGACTTTGAAAAGGAAGATGAACAGCAACCACACTCAGACAGGGGACATTGAAGGTGGTCTTTGGAGAGCCGAGGATTTGACTCTGGTAAAGCAGCTAGTTTCGAAGGCACGGGTTGGCGGGGAGGGGTCTCCACATCCTCCCATTCCACTCCTTTCTCAGACGCTCGACACCTTGCCCCCAATATGGTCACTCAACTGAACGTGCGCTCCAGTGTCACCAACACCCTCTTTCCTGCTAACCCCAAAGTCCTTTCCCTTGGTCCTCATTCCCCTTGGCCCCTCTGCAGTTTGGGTCTTAAGTCCCTTATTTTCTGGGACCCTGTTTTCTAGTTTCTCCTGGGTTCCTTTGCTGGATCATTTGTGTCCTGCCTCTTTGCTGGTGTGTGCCCCACAGCTCTGCTCTGGGAAGGCTCTTCTGTCTGCACTCTTAGCTGATGACCTCATCAGGTCCCTTGAATCAAATGGTCATCTCTAGGCAAACAATGCTCAGATCAATATGTCCAGCTTTAATCTCTTTTGAGCTCCAGTCTATGCCATCCACTCCCTGCTAAAACTCAACAGGGAGAATCATCTTCTCTGCCTCACTCTCCACCCACCTACCCCTCCACTACCTTTTCCCCTATTGAAGGTACCTCTTTCCTTCCAGTCTTATAGATCCATGACCTCAAAGCCATTCTCTCCTCTCTCTATCTCTGTCTGTCTGTCTCTGTCTCTCTGTCTGTCTCTGTCTCTCTCTCTGTCTCTGTCTGTCTCTGTCTCTCTGTCTCTGTCTCTCTGTCTCTCTCTCTGTCTCTGTCTCTCTCCTCTCTCCTCTCTCTCCTCTCTATCTTTCTATCTCTGTTATGGATGCTTCATAACAATGTGTGTCCTATCAAATCATACTCCTTGTACCCACTGACACAGACAGCACCCTAGGGCAGGTGCTCAACATTTCTTACCTGTGGTATTATGAGTCTTCTCCTTGGTGTCCCTGCTTTGGGTCTATTTCCTCTCCTAGCTTTTCTCCACACAGCCACCAAAATCATCTCCCGAAACTGCAGGTGGGGCTGCATCCCTCTTGACATCCAACTCTCCAGTTGTCTCCACAGCCTCACAGTTTGTCTTGATCCACACCTGAGCACCAGAGGAACTTGTGCCCTGGGGTGACTGGTCACTAATAGGTGACGGCCTTTCCCAAGGTCACCATTTCAGAGAGGCTCCAGTCATGTTTCAGATAACTTTCCAGCCCTCTCCTCACCAACTGCCCTGCCTCCATGCTAGTATGTTCCCTTTCTCCTTCCCACCCCACCAGTTATGAACCAATGAACCAAGATCCAGTCACCCTTGCCATTGTCCCTGGATGGGGCATGTCAATCTCTAACTTTCTGCCGCAAAGTGCTTTTCACTGGCTTCCACTTCCCTGTGCGTGCTGGGTCCCACATTAAGCCTCAGAGATAGTCTTTGCTTTGGGTTTGTATCCCCTACATGTAACATAATGCCAGGGATAATACAGATTTCTTCCTTTCTTTCTCTCTTTCTCTCTCTCTCTCTCTCTCTCTCTCTCTCTCTCTCTCTCTCTCTCTCTCTTTCTTTCTAAAACTATGGGCTCCTAACTGTCAAGCATGAGATTTAAAGCCCTTCCCAATTTGGCTCCTACCAAACCCATTCCCTTTCACAAATGCCACTTTTCAGCCTATCTCCCACCTCCCTCCTGTTGTCCTAGAGGGAAGGCGCCCTTCTCATTTCTACCCCAAAGAACTACTTTTCCTGAATAGGTCATGTCAGGTGCCTCCTCATAAGTCAGCCCCTCTTTGACCCCCTTACCCACAGATACTCTCTCCTTCATCCTGGAATGACCCCATGTATGTTTAATCTGTGAATGTGGCTACCCCACCAGCCTGGCAAGGGAGCCTATGCTCATCACAGGCAGGGAACATTCACTTTCTCCAGCATCATGGTGGAGCAGAAAGAGGGTGAGGCTTGAAGATAAGGGCCCTGGGTTTGAATCCTGACTGCTGCTTTCACTCATTGTGCAATCTCCACAATTGCACTGAGCTTCAGTTTTCTCCTTTGAAAAATGGGTGTGCTCACTCGTGTCCCCGCTGCTTCCTGGGCTTGCTGGAGGAAGAGTGCTTTGCAGACTGTTGTCTGGCTCTGGAAAAGGGGAAGGTCTCAGGCCCCTTTTCTGGCAGCCTCTGGATTGTCCCTTGTTATCATTCAGGTGTATCGCAGTTATATCTGATTCTGAGGGCCTCCGATTGGGGTTTTCTTGGCAGATGTACTAGAGCAGTCTGCCCCTTCCTTCTCCAGCTCATCTTACATATAAGAGGACTGAGGCCGGCAGGGTGAAGGGACTGGCCCAGGGTCACATAGCTAGGAAGTGCCTGAGGCTGCATCTGAGCTCAGGGCTTCTGACTCCAGGCCCAGCCCTCTGCTGGCCAGGTCACCAGGTCACCATCTGTCCCTGAAGGGAGGTCCGGTGCTCTCTTCCCTGGGTCACTGTCTCTCCCTCCACCTCTGCGCTCTCCCCATGGGGTCACCAAGTCTCCCTCCAGGCCCAGCTCTCTCTTTGCCTGGTCACCTTCTGTCCCTCTGGCACAGCACCAGTAGGAAGTCAGGAACTGGCACGACAGCAGCTGGGGCTGGTGTTTGGCACAGGCCCTACCAGCCAGCCACGGCTGCCCCTGTGCTCATGGTGATGGAAGGTGCCCCCTGAGCCACCCTGAGGAGAGAAGGGCTTCCCTGGTCACCTGCTTCTGTGCTGGATGTATTGCTACCACCAGGGCCATGGGGACCAGAGAGGAAAGGGATGGCCCTGACTCCCTTACCTCCTCTAGCCCTGGGAGGGCCCTAGCACATGCCCAGTGGGCCTGCTGGGTCACCAGGCTCTACCTGGACAGACCCTACATGCAGAAAGCCTGTGCCATCCTGAGGGGGACGGCCAGGAATGGACTCACGGGGGGATGCTCCTTGGCTTTCCCTTCTGCTGGCTCCTTGCCTCTATGGTGAATTGAGGGTCAGCCCTGCAGCCCTGCAAACTGGAGCCTGGAAGTGATCTCAGAGCACCTGAGCACTCCCCTTCACCAAAAGCCACTCTTTCTTGGTCCTGAGAAGCAGGAGGTTGGAGCTGGGGAGCCTGGGATCATGGACTCTCACTTTCTCTGCTTGTAAAAGAGATTTGCCTCGGAAGCCTTTGTTGGAATCTGAAATGTTTGGGTGGCTTCGAGTGCAAAATGGCTGCTGTTTCTGTTAGCACAGGGATCTCCAAGTCCTTTTCCCTCCTGGTTAAGAGGCCCTGACCTCTGCCCTGTTCTGATCCATCAAAGGCTTCTTCGGGGTCTTTAAGCAATATGACCTAAGCGGCTCTTAGAGAGGGCAGAAACTCCACCATAAGGGCAGATGCCTTGGGCCCTCAGCACCTAAGCAGGGGCAGTTTACAGATACCACTCCCCGCTCCCCCCCCTCTGCTTCCAGGGAAGTAGAACACACAGATAGAAAGACACAAGTCAGTTCCATCCCAATACACGCACGGTTTTCAGAAATCTAAGGCCCACCAAGGTTGGCCCCTGAGTCAAGCAGTCATGAAGAAATCTGCCTGATGTGGGCTCATGGCCAGCATGAGGGAGAGTGCCTATGCATGGCATGAACTACGGGCAGTAGGGAGGGCTTTATTCCAGCTCCCTCAAGGTGGAGGCTTAGAGGTCACTGGGTGATTGAGGTTTTAAATTGGTGGGGACAGGAGAGGAGGACTAGTCTTCAAAGACAGAATCATGGAGTTATAGAATGCCAGAGTCTGACAGGACCTTAGGACATAGAACAGAGAATGTCAGAGCTGAAACACAGGATGTCAGACCTTGGAAGGACCTTAGAATATGGGGCAGAGATCGCCAGAAATGGGGGAGAGAGACTGAAACATAGACCACTATGGAGCAGGGAGGGGTTGCCAAATAGACAGGAGAGAATCTAGGTGTGGGGCAAAGTCTTAGAACAGAGAACAAAGAACATCAGAGCTGGCAGGGAGCTTAGGACAGAGAGCTGGATTTGGAAAGGGCCTTGAAGGTAGAACATAGAAGACCTAGTACCTTAGTACTTGAATATAGAAAGTCACAATTGGGGAAAAGTGCTTAGAACGGAGAACATGGAGCACAAAGCTAGACACCTTAGAACAAAGAACATGGAGCGTCAGAGCTGGGGATGCCTTTAGAACTCAGAATACAGAATATCAAAGCTAGGACAGAATGAAACCATGGATCAGGGAATATAAGAGTTGGGGAGGATCTTGGGATAGAGAGTCTGGAACCAGGAGCCACCTTAGGATGTGGAACACTGAAGGTCAGAACTGAGAAGATCCTGGGAACAGAGGACCTGAAACATCTAGGCTGAGAGGGCCCTTGGAGATCCTATCATCCAGCCTTCTTTTTGTCCCAAGGTCAGGGAACAGAGCGTGCAGACAGTACTACGATTCCTTAGTTATGGGCTGGACTTGGTGGTGTCTGACCCAAGTTCTAAATCAGAGGCCCTGGGTCTGGCCAATGCAGCAGAGGGAGCCTGTAGCTGACCTCAGCTTTTTCTGTGAGATTTGTGGAACTTAAAACCAACAGAAAGAACCACCTTGATTTCATTTCAAAGTTTTATATTTCTTGGTGTTTGCAAGGGCTAGAGGTGAAGAAGAAAGTGGGTTGGATTCTTTTTTGGGGAGAGGATGGAAGAGGAGGGGCTGTTTGAAGACCCTGAGCTAACTTCTTTCACTCTGATCCCCCTGAAGTTTAGGGCTTCTGGGGGTTCTCTGGGAGCCACCAGGGGCAATGGTGCCCTGATAAAAGCAGGGCTGCTTTAGGTCTGTCTTTATCACCCATAGCTGGCCAGGGCCTCCGTTTCCATCACTTCAGCCAGCTCCCCATTCTCACAAGGACCTTGTCTCTGGGCTCCTATCCCCACCCCATGCTGGTCTATTATGAATTCCTTCAGAGCAAAAGAGAAAAAAAGAAACAGTTTTGTGTATTTTGAGAAGTCAGAGGCTGATTTTATATGTTCCTCTCCTCTGAGAGAAAGCATATTGCCTGCTTCCTTGTGGAACATTCTCTGGGAAGCAGCCCCAGGCTGCTCCCTGTGCAGCCTCCTCGGGCTGGGCTGGGCCTTGGGCCACCTCGGACCCTGCCTGGGAGAGCAGCCTAGTCAGCTGAGTTTCATTTCCTTTGCTCGGTGTATATATGCACTGTTAGTGCTTAAACGGAATTCAGATCAATTAAGCTAATGTTGTTTGACATGGTGTTTCTCCGTCCAAGATCAATATCCCTGCATCTGACAGGCTGATTCTGGAGGCCAGGATGTTTATTATTCTTAGAGCTTACCTATAGACCTGGCTTTTGTCTCTGATGATAGAAACCAGCTCTTCCTTGCACTGTAGGCCAGGGCGTGACAGGGCTCACATTTCCCTGGGCCAGATTTCTAATTGTAAGAGCATGCCTCTTCCTTGAGGCCACACGTGACACCTCTTCCTTTTTGGTTTTTCTATTCCTTTTAGGACCAGATTCCCTCCAGAAAGGTGGAGGGACCAGGGTGAGGCGGCAGCCAGTAGGACCCCAGGTCTGGGTCACACCTTTTCCAAAATAGCCACATTGCTCCTTGTGAAGGACCTGTTGTTTCTTTACAGCAGGATGGGATGGTCCAGGTACCATTAAGTAAGTCAGGATGTGGACTGTCAAAAAACCTGAGTCTAAGGTGGCCCCCTGACTTACTGGGGGGAGGTCTCCTGCATTTAGCCTCGGTCCTTTCCTGCTGTGACATTCTCTGTTCCCATGCCTCTCCTAGCTCTGACACCCATTCTAACATTTAGAGATGTGCTTGTGTTGTCAGGTTCTCTCTGGCTCTGACATTCTGGGTTCTAGGTCCCTCGTAGTTCCAACATCCTTTGTCCTTTCGAGAGCTGATAGCCCCTGTTTTACCTTCCAAGGCTCTTCTGAGCTCCCACAGCCCAGTTCTCTCCATTTCACTCCAACCATGGCAGCCAGGCTGGAGATTTGTGAATCAGAGCAGTGTGCCTGGATGTGAGGGGTTTCAGTGTGGGAATGATGCTCCCCTTTCGGTCAGTTTCTTCTCAGGTCCTGGGAGCCCAGCTGTGCTCCTGGCCGGTGCATCCCTGCTGGCTCCAGAGCCATAGCCTGTTTCTAGAGCCCTCAGGGCTTTTAGCATTCTAAGGTCTTGGGTGAGAGAGGCCTCCTTGCTCCTCCTCCCACCTCCAGGCTTTTTCATTGACCTGTCCCTAGGCCTAGAGTGTCATCCCCTCTTTCTCTGCCCCTCAGCATCCTGGGCTCCTGCAGCATCCTCTGGGGGGATCTCCCCCACTCCCAGATGCAAGAGGCTCCCTTCGATAAGGTTACCTTAGGATAAGGCTACATTCCCCTGGGGGGGGGTGTCTTTCAGGGACTAATTTATATACTTGTTGTCTCCCCCAGTAGAAAGCACATTCCCGAGGGTAGGGACTTGTGACTTGGACTTTCCACAATCTGGCACAGAGTCAACACTTCAGAAAAGCCTGTTGATTGACTGACTGATGGGCCGCCTCCCCTGACATTTGCTCAAAGGCCATGATGGGTTTTTCTCATGAGCTCTTTCCCCTAGACTGACCCTGGGCCGTGCCCTCCACCATGTCTTTGCCCTGCTGTTGGCTCATATAAATCTTGCTCATGTTTGGCCTGGCCCTTGTCCAGAACAGACCTGGGCTCTGGGAGAAGTCAGAGGACCATTCATCAACTTAACGGTGGAGGGAATGTTGAGCTGCATAGGAGTGTCACCACCTGAGTCACAGTCAGAGGGCTCTGAGCAATCATCTAATTGTCATAGTCTGGGCTGTGTCCCCCTAATTTCCCTTCCTTCATAACTGTGCTCAGGCACTCCTTATGTGGAAAGGAGACTGAAGAGGGAAGCAGGCACGCACAGCTGCCGTGCACCTTGTTTTCTGATGCAAATATTCTCTTTAAATTATTAGGAGCAGAAATGGTATGAGCTGGCATCTCACAGAGCTTAACCAGCCCAGAAATGCTCCTGCTTTCCTGCTTTTATCTGTGGAATGAGTTCAGGGAAATTGAACCTTAGTGACATCTGAGCCCGGCTCCCTGGCCCACTGGCCAATGCAGCTCCATCGATGGGCTCTGGCTCCGGAAAGAGGGAGGGCCCTCTCTCTGCCTGCCTTTGTGTCCTCTGGGCCTTGACCCAAAGCAGCTGGGGAGAGAGAGCACCACAGCTCAGAGACGGACAAGACCATCAGGCGGCATTCGCTTAGCCCTTTAAGGTTTGCCAAGTGCAGAGATCGATGCAGACCTGTGTGCTAGGGCTATCCTTACTTTACAGATGAGAAAACTGAGGCAGACAGGTGAAGTGACTTGCTCAGGGTCACACAGCTAGGTCAGGATAGTCTCAGGTCTTTGTGACCCCCCAGAATAACACTTCTTCCCCAGAGTCCCCTGGCCCTCATTGTCAAGTCGTAGGCTCACAGAATTTGGAAGGGACAGCAGAAGCCCTCTAGGAGGGTGAGCCCATTCTACCCGGTTATGCCTCATTTTCGGGAAGTTCCTTCTCACCAAAAATAAGTCCAAACTTTCCTCTAGCAACTCCCCCTCTCCACCCTTCTCCCCTGCTCCTGGTTTTACTCTCTGCACCCGAACAGTGCAAATCTGAATCCTCTTCCCTTGAGGAGGACAGTCCTTTAAAGACTCTCCCTTCATCTCCAGACAGGCTCTGTAAAGCTTGGTTCTTTGTGACCAAAGTAACAACGGTCGAGTCCATTGAGATGGGAGTCCTTCTGTTCACCCCTTTATAAACTGGCATCATCACAACTATACAATTGACCTTCCAGGGCCCTTTCCCAGAATGTAGGCTCTAATGTGTTCTAGACCTGGGAGGTTCCATTATCATCCCAATGGGACTCTAGAACACAGAAGACAAAGGGAAGGTTTCCATGGCCCTTGGGGTATTCTCTCTGGGGAATTTATGGGCAAACCCGGACAAGAAGTGCACGGGGAGGGAAAACAAGAAAGGGTAGCCTTCTGCATCAGTGGGGGAGCCCCCTGCAATGATGTGTGGAAGATTTAGAGCCTCAGGAGCCTTTGAACAGTGAGGGTGACACCAAAGGGCCTCTTGGTATGCCGAGCATTCCAAGGTTGTCAGAGCTGGGAGCCGCTTATCTGATCCTCCAACTTTATATGAGGATGGGAAGGGGAGAGTCATGGCTTGGCAGGACTCCAGCATCACAGAATGGAAGGGTTGGAAGGGGACTCAGTGGCCATCTTGTCCAGCCAAAACATGGAATAAATTTTTGCTCTACCAGCCCCAACAAGTGACCATCCAGCTCCTGACAAAAGACTTCCAAAGAGGGGGGCTCAGTGATGCTCTGGGTCACCCCTTCCACTTTGGATGACTCTGAGTCTTGGGAAAATACCATTCTGCCTCTTCAAAACCTCCCCCACCCCTTTCCTCTGGGTGCTGCCTGGAGGAAAAGCTAAACAAGTTCCAGGTATAGACAATAAGGCCAAATGGTGAGGGATCCTAATGTACCTTTCTCAAAACTAGGCAAATCTAACCCAGAATAAGAAAGAAAGAAATTAAGGGTGTGAATTGAATTTTAGAAAAGTCAGATATTATAGATCTCTGACTATAATTGAATGGGAACAGAAAGGAACATATACACACAAAATACATACATGCAAATGTGTATATATGTGTATATGTTTATATGTATTTCTCAGCTAAGCATGAAACCTTTATAAAAACCAGTCATCTATAAGGTGACTAAAAATCTCACAGACCAATGTAGAAAAGCGGAAATACCAAACACACCTTTTATTGATCACAATGCAATAAAATTATGTTTTGCTAAGGCCCATTACAAAAAAAAGATTAATTACTTGAGATTAAATAGCTTAAACCCAAAGAACTGGTGGGTCAAAGAAGGAATTATAGAAATGAGAGATAATTTCATTGAAGTTAATGACAAGAACAAAACTCATGCCAAAATGTGTGCCACTGACTGGAAAATGTAGATCTTTAAGCCCTTAGATCATCAAAAGGACTATTAGAACAGTAAGTTATGCATGCAAATACAAGCAAGATAGACAAAATTCTTTTTAAAAATTAAACACCAAATTAGAAATACTGAAAATAAAAGTTAATGAACTTGAAAGCTTAAAAAATGAAATTAATAAAAGTGGAGATATTTTAAGGAAAATGTTTGAAAAATAAAATAGGTCAATCATTAGATAATTTTATTTAAAAAGTGGAAGTGGAAAATCAAATGACAGGTATAAAAAAATAAAAAGGAATTTACAACGAATGAAAAAGGAATAAAAGAACTTGAGACTATTTTGCCCATCTAAATCTATGATATGCCAATAAAAGTGATTATTTACAAAAATATAAAATGTCCAGATTAACAGAACAAGAAATACAGGGCTTAAATTGCCCAGCCTCAGAAAGAAAAATAAATTTGACCAAGTCATAATTGAATTATCAGAGAAAAATCATAACCCCCAAACCATTGTTTTTATAAGTGAATTCTTTCAAACATTCAGAGAATAATTCAATCCAATATTATACAAACTGTTTTTAAAAAATAGAAAAAGAAGAGCTCCTACCAAATTCGTCCTGTATGGTCTTGATACCCAAACCAAAGATTGTCCAAACCAAGAAAGAAAGCTATAGGGCAATTTCTATAATGAATATCAATAGAAACATTTAAAATAAAATTTTAGAGATTATAGTAACATGTGAAAATGATTGGAAGCTATGAGGTGGGGTTCATGCCAGGAATGCAGTATTGATACAAAATTAAGAAAAGTACCAGCATAATTGACCATGATAGTAACAAAAGCAACAAAGATGACACTAACATATAAATAAACAAAGAAAAAGCTTTTGACAAATTAAAATTCCCATTTGTTCCAAACCAATTGCAACAATAGAAAAGATCGGAATCAATGATTATTTCCCTAATACAATAAGCAGCCTCTTTTTCACGCCAGAGACGGTGTTTTACCAAAATGGGAACAACCTAGAGATCTTTCTAATAAGATTGGGTTAAAGAAAGAATGCCCATTGTCACCAGGTGATTTGTGAGAGCCTTAAGAATGTCCGCTCTAGCACTGGAATAAAAAAGGAAATTGAGGGAATAATCATAGGCAAAGAGGAAACAGAATCACTGCCTTTTGTAGATGACAAGAGGCTTTACTTAGAAAACCCTAGAGCAGTGAATAAAATGAGTTTTGAAACAATTTCAGCAAAGTTGAAGGATATAAGATAAATTCACATAAATCATCAGTTATGCATATTAGCAACATGGAACAGGAAGAAAGAGAAAAAATATTTCATTCAAAATAACCTCAGAATGTAGAAAATATCTGGGAACTCACTGAAATACACATAGGAACTCTATGGATATAATTATGAAACACTATATAAATAAAGACAGACTTAATTAGAGAAAAATGAATTGCTCATAGGTGGTTGAGCCAATATGACAAAAATAACAATGCTAGCTAAATTAATTTACATATCCAACGACATGTCAATTAAACTACTAAAGAATGACTTTATGGTTCAACAGAGAGAGGAAATGAAATTCATCTGGAGGAACAAAAAGGCAAGAATCTCAAGGGAGATAATGAAGGAAAAGTGGGCAGGGAGGGGCCCTAACAGTACTAGATCTCACACTATCCAGGGTGTTACAAACATCTTAGTATAGTTTTAAGCTTTTGAAAATACAAGACAGTACAGAGTAAAAATCATCAAAACAATTTTGTACTAGTTCAAAAAAAGAAGAGGCTGATCAGTAGAACAGATTAAGTACAGAACACAGTGATACTTGTCTCCAATTAACCTAAAGGCCCCTGCTACTGGGATATTATTCACTAACTTGCAAAAACTGCTGGGAAAATTGGACGGCAATCTGGCAGAAATTAGGTTTAAACATACATGTCACACCACATGCCAAGAAAAGCACCAAGTGGATACATGACTCTTAAATACACAAGGTCACATCACATAAAAATTAGAAGAGCAAAGAAAAAAGTCATCTTTTGAATCTCTAAATAATGGGAAATTTTGTGAATCAGTAGAAGGAGAGAGAACAAGAAGAAAAGGAAAGTTATAGTTACATATTTTTAAAAGGTGTTGTACAAATAAAATCAATGTAATTAAGATTAGAAAGAAATAGTTAACTAGGAAAAAACATGTAGCAAATTTCTCTGAAAAGGGGTCTCATTTCCATAATATGTAAGGAAGTGATTAAAATTTCTTAGAATAAGAACATTTCCCCAGTTGATAAGGATAACAAAGAATATGAACAGACAGTTCTCAAGGGAAGAAATCCAAGCTATCGTGTCATATTGTGTGAGAAAATGCCCCAAGTTACTCAGAATGAAAGAAATTAAAATTAAAACAATTCTGAGATTCCACCTCACCCCCATCAAAGTGATGAAACTGACAAAAAGAAAATGACAAATGGCGTAGGGGCTGTGGGAAAAACAGACACATAAATGCACTATTAATGTAGCTGAGAAATAATCATTCCGGATTTCAGTTTGGAATTATGTCCCCAGAGTGGCTAAGCTGTACTCGTCCTTTAACCTAATGATACCGCTACTAGAACTATACCCCAAAGATATTGAACAGAGAGAAAAAGAACTTACATGTTAAAAAACATTAGAGTAGATCTTTGTATGTTGGCAAAGAACTAGAAACAGGGTTTCTAGTCCCATTAACTGGGAAAAGACTAAACAAATCAAAGTGTATGGATATGATGGGATACTGTTGTGCTATCCAAAGTTAGGAAGGGGATGGTTTCAGAGAAACCTTCAAAGACTTACATGAACTAATGCAGAGGAAAGTGAGAAGAACCAGGGAAACAATTGATCTTTCAACAATAATGTAAAAGTGAGCAAGTTCAAAAGTTTTTTTTAAAGATTAATTATGAATATTTGTTACCAGGTTTTCTCCCACCCCCTCCATTTTCAATAGAGAAAGGTGTGGGGAAGGGAGAAATAAATACTTATTAATGTAAAAAAAAAGATAATTTAAAAGAAGAACCTTCTTGCCAACGTCTCCAAAATGTCGTTCTCTGTCTCTCTGTCTCTGTCTCTCCCTCTGTCTCTCTCGGTCTCTCTGTCTCTGCCTCTGTCTCTGTCTCTGTCTCTCTCCCTCTCTGTCTCTGTCTCTCCCTCTGTCTCTCTCAGTCTCTCTGTCTCTGTCTCCGCTCTCCATCTCCCAGAGAAGCCTTGTGTCTCATCCATGCAGCTCACATGAACCCAGAGATCTTACCTAGGATAGATTCAGGAGAAAATACACCAGCAGTTGTCCTGACTCCAAAGACCCATCCCTGATCTCATTCCTTCTTTCAACAAGAGTGTATTAAGAACCTTTAATGTCCTAAGCACTGTGTTAGGGATTCAGAATGGAAGAATAAAATGATTCCTGCCCTCAAGAAGGTTTCATCCTCTGCTCCTTCAGAGGACACTTGATGCCTCTGAATTCCCATGCTAATCTGAAAGATGAAAGGGTTGATAAGAATTTGCAACACCCTTTCCAGCTCTAAATCTGTGATGCTGTGATTCTTGGAGTGGGAGAAAGTATACACAAGGGGAGCTGTATACATAAGCTGCTGGGGAATTGGATAGTGATCTGGCCGAAGTTAAGTTTAGATACACGTCACACCATATACTAAGAACATTTTGGAATAGGATAGGAACAAGAACAAGAACAGAACCTGTGATGTCACTGGCCTAGGGGAGTCCCAGGGAAGGAAACACCCTCTATGAGCTCTGACAAGTGCTAGTGCCGTGGAGAGAGGGCTGGGCTCGGAGGCAGGAAGACCTGAGTTCAAATCTAGCCCCAAACCCCTTTTAGACCCTTTTTAGTTGGGTGACCTCCCATTGCCTCGGTTTCCTCAAATGGAAATGAGAATGTTAATAATATCTACCTCCCAGGATTTATGTGAGAATGAAATGAAATATCTGCAGCTTCCCAAGCAAGGTTCAGGCTGGCTCCACACCCCGACTGGGGGCAGGGAATGGCCGCTATGGGAGGCATCCCTTGAGTGATGCCTGGGAAGCAGCTGTCAGCCTGTTTCAATGAGATACAGTTGTGCCTGGTAGTTAAAGTCCATCAGTGGATCTGTGCTCTCACTAGAGTGTGTGGTTGCTCCTTCTGTTGTACTAATGAAATCCCACCTGTATGGAAGTCCTGTGTGTGTGTGTGTGTGTGTGCATGCGTGTGTGTGTGTGTGTGTGTGTGTGTGTGTGTGTGTGTGTGTGTGTGTGAGACAGAGAGACAGGACTGGGCAAAGCCCTTTCTGGCCCCACATGGGCATCAGTCTGTTCAGATCCAGGCTTCTTGATGTTCTGAGTCAAGTGTCAGCCCATATCCTAGAGCTGGGAGAGGATGCTTCAAAGCCTCCTTGATCCCAAGCCGGCCAGGGCTCTGAACTGGAACAAGGTCACATTTGTAGGAGAATAGAGAGCGAGGGACAGTCAGGTGTAATGGTTAGTGCTCTGGCCTTGCCATTTCAGAACCTGGACTCGATCTTCTCTCTGCCACTCATTAGCCCTGTGGGCGACCTCAGACAAGCTCCTGAAAACCCAGCCATATTGTTTATAACAGCCTAGTTGATGGTAATATCAGCTCCTGGTTCCCTAGTGCTTCAGGATTTCCAAAAGACTTTCCTCACAAGCAGCACTGAGACAGGCAGATCAGTCATTATAATCACCCTTTTTAGGGTAATAACCTGATGGTCAGAGAAGGAGGTGACTTTCCCAGGACCCCACAATTAGGGTCACTCAGAATTAGCAACAAGGTCTCTCCTGACTTGAAATCCAACCATCTTTAGATGACCCCCACTTGGGCTATTATCAGGTAACATTGGGATTGGGAGTGGAGTGCCATGGAGACCCAAGGGGAGCTGAAAGCTCATGAACACTGGAGCATGGCCTGGCCTCAGTAGGACTCTGGGCAAACAGCCTTTTTTCTTTTTGTCTCAGTGTCCTCTGTAAATGGGTGAGGTCGTGCTCTACAGTTTCTAAGGACCCCTCCAGTGGTTAAAGTCTACAAAACTTTAGGGGGACGCCGGGGCCTGTGGAGGGCCGGGGAGTGCCGGTGGGGGTCGCGGGGGCCGGGGGGGCCTGGAGGGTGCGGGCGGGGCGGAGCTCGGGACAAGCTGGGGGCGCAGGGCCCGTGGGAGGCTGAGGGGTGCGCGCGGGGTGGGGGGGTGGCAGGCGCGGGGCGCAGGACAAGCCTCAAAAGAAGCACTCTTTTTTTCGGTCTTTTCAACAATGCCTTCCACTCAGCATCTTTCAAAATGATTTTGTTCAGACATCATCATCTTTGCTTTCAGGGGAAGAAAGTGAGGCAGATAACGGGACTGAATGAAAGAGCAAATGAAAAGGAATCTGTTCAGCACCTCGGCTGGGCGGGTGCTCTTCGGGACGCTGGGAAGACCAACGGGAGGGCGACAGAGCTTTCTTCTCCTCTCCTCTTTTTCTCTTTATTTCTTTGTTTCTTTCCTCCCTTCCTCCTTCCTTTCCCCCCCTCCCCTCCCCTTCCCTTCCCTTTCCTCCGCTTGCCTTCCCTTCTCTCCTCTCCCCATCCCTCCCCTCCCCTTCCCTTCCCTCCTCTCCCCATCCCTCCCTCCCCCTCCCCACCTTCCCTCCCCTTCCCGTCCCTCCCTTCCCCCATCCCTCCCCTCCCCTCCCCTTCCCTCCCCTCCCTTTCCCTCCTCCTCCCTTCCCCTTCCTCCCTCCTCCCTCCCCTCCCCTCCCCTCCCCTTCCCATCCCTTCCCTTCCCTTCTCTCCTCTCCCTCCTCTCCCCATTTCTCTCTTCTTTCTTTTCTCTGTTTCTCTCTCCCCACAAATCTCTATTACCATGACTTGCTTTTCTCAGTATACAATAACTCACCATATCCTTTTCGATATTATTTTGCTTGTTTCTGTCTCCCTCAGAACTAACCTCTGTTCTCTCTATAGCATTTTAGAATGCTTCACTGATGCTTAATTCTTTATTTTTTTTTTAAATATGGCTGCCATTATACACTCTACTCTTGATAACCTCCAATTAAATTCAAAATTTAGCAAAACCTCTTGTAGCAAAGATGCACAGTCAAGCAAAATAAGTTCCTGTATTGATTGTCAAGAAATGTATGCCCCATCCTGCCCCTCCAGTCTATCCCCATTGCCAGGAGGTGGGAAGAGGCTTCATCATGAGGCCCCTGGAGTTGCAATTGGTCTTTATATTGGTCAGACTTTCTAAGTCTTTCAAAGTTTGTTTTTTTTTCCCTTTCCAAAGTTGTTTTTGTATTCATTGTTCCCCTGGTTCTGCTCCCTTCACTCTGGATCAGTTCATCTGATTCTTTCCAGGTTTCTCTGAACATATCCCCTTCATCTTGCTATACAGCACAACAGTATTCAATTACATTCAAGTACCATAACTTGTTCACATATATGTGTATGTGTCAGCTCTTTTTGTGGTGGCAAAATTATTAGAACCGAAGGGAGGTGGGACTGGATTGTGACCATCAATTGGAGGATGGCATATATATATATATATGTGTGTGTGTGTGTGTGTGTGTGTGTGTGTGTGTGTGTGTGTGTGTGTATCTGTGTACACATACACATACACACACACACACTCCAGATACAAGTCCTCCTTTTCCCCTGATTATGATCTTTTTGAGGGTAGAGGCCTAACTGTAGCATCACTGTGTTGAGAGGGAGGCACAGTTGGGTGACTTTGGGGGTAGAATTCCAACCTTCTTTCTAGGATGGCTGGCTCAGTAGAGTGAAGCCTGGCTGAAGGCTGCCTCCATCTAATGGGCCATATGAGGCACTCCCCAATCAGGACAATGTGGCTCCGGGGAAGCAGTCCTGACATGACAGGTTTGAGAGATGGAGGGCCAGGTTGTCTAGTCGCAGCAGGCACCTGTATTCAATGGCTGCTGAGAATACTCGAATATTTCCTCAAGAATCCAGACTGCAATTCCAAACCCCTGGGGTCTTAGGAGCCTCGTTCCTATGCTAGGGAAGAGTGGGAGTGATGCAGCTCTTTGAAATTTGAAGGAGGTTAAAGAGTGAATAATCGATTTGATCTGGGACTATCCCTAAAATTTAGCACAAATCTTCTTCTACCAAAGAGAGGGAACACTGATCCTCCAGAGAGGAAAGGAGCCAGAGAAACATCCCAAGGCAGCCAGGGCTCGGAACAGGAAGGAAGATCAAAGTGGGTAATTAGATTTCATTGCACAGACCTTGCTGAAAATTGGATCTGCTTGCTTAGACCAGTCATTAATGTGCTAATTGTCAATTAAAGACAGCTAATCAGATAGAATCTTCCTTTGGGGAGGAAAGATAAGGGGAAGTCAATCCCAAATAAATTAAGCCTCCCTCAGTACTCTGTGAAACCTCTAGAAGCAGGCATTCAGTCACCAAGTCCACACTCCCATCTCCCCTGTGCCTAGCACCATTCTGGGCACTGGGCTACAGGCAACAGTGAAACATCTCTGCCCCTGGGGAGCTTCATTCTACTGGGAGGGCTGACCTCATGTATAAGACTGTATAGAATGAATCTTCCTAGAGCAAAGGCAGTAAAAGACAGTTAAGGGTGGCTAAGACCTCAGGCAGAGGTGGTCCTGGAGCTGTCTGGTGAAGGAAGGGAGGGACTTTGTGAGGCAGAAGAAAGGAGGGAGACATCCTGCGCATTGGGGGCCAAGAGGGAAAAGCTGCTGAGACAAGGCCCTTTGAGGTCCTTTCCAGGAGTGAGACTCTGTAACAGTCACTGGGAATATTGTCAGCAAAGAGAGGGGAAAACCATTCTGCCTCCAGCCTGGGAGACCCAACCTACCTGGAGGCCAGTTTTCCGGGCAGAATTTATGAGTGCCCATATGCCTGGACAAAGCGTCCCCACAGGGCTCCCTGCATGGCTGCTGGCCTCCCACGAGTTTGGGATTCATGGCTTTCTCCAGGCTTTCCCAATTGAGTGTCCTGGAAAGTGAACAAGAATTTAAGACTTTAATCGCAGGCAATTCACCTGATGGTGGGAATGTCCAAGTGAGATGCAGAGCCAGCACCCACACCCACATCCACTCACCTCCTCATCACCCTACACTCTGCTCACACTAGACGAAATCAGATTGACTTGAAAACATTTTTTTAAAGAGGTCCAAACATCATTTTTCTAAGACCCTTCAGACAGCTGCCTGCCCCAGGACCGTGAGGAATCCAGCCCACACACAGCCCAGCTGCCCAGGGGAGAGAAGGACGACCTCCCCTGGGCATTGGCTCCAATGTCTTTGCATGTTGTGTCCCCCATTAGACTTAGAGCTTCCCGAGGCAGTCCCTTCTTCCTTTCTTGGCATCCCCGATTGGAACAGTTAATGGCACACAGTAGGCACTTAATGAATGTTCACTGATGACTGAGTGGAGTGGAAAAGGGCAGGGAAATGAAATAAGTGACTGTAAAAATAAATGAAGGAAAACCACAGCCCTGGGGACACGGCTGCTTAAGTGTATGTTTGTAGGGGGGCCTCGCTGCACCTTCAGGGCTGGGTACACATATTCCATGAGTCACTGGAGACCCTGGATACATTCCCCAGGCCCCCAGATGCCAGTGCTGGGCTCTGCTTCAGCCAGGTAGGTCACAGAAAAGAAGGAATGACTGATTCACCCCACCAGGTATGAAAACCGCTCAAATCCAGGTAGGTCAGCTCCTTTCCAGAGCCAACAAGACTGGTGCATCAAGCATCCTTCTCGGGTCCCAGAATCTCCAAGCTGAAGCCATCAGTTCGGAGACCATCCCTTTGCCTTCTTAAATGCGAGGGGCTTCAGAGGCCATAGAGTCCAGTGTCTTCTTATTAAGGAGGAGACTGAGGCAGATCACAAAGAGCTCCCAGCACAAAGCAGGTGATCATGAAATGGATATTGACTGCCCAGTGGGGTTGTGATTTCACACCAGCCGTTTCCTCTATGCCATGGTGCCCCCTGCAACATACTCAGCCAGGGCTGTCCACACTCTGCTCCAAAGGGAGGCCACTCCTTCTGCTTTGGGATAGCCCTTTCCTGACATCCAAACTCCACTGACCTCTTTATAACTGCCCCCACCTGCTGGTTCTGCCCTCTGAGACTGAGCTGAGCCAGGGGCGAAGCATCTTAGAGTCTACTAGGGGAGCTGAGGGAAGGTACCTCGAATCTTTGGACAACACAGGGTCTGGCAAATGCACAAGAGAAGAGTGGCCATTGTCCATGAATGGAGGATTTTAAGAAGTGGGGTAGCCAGCCCCATGAGGGAGGAGAGACACACGTCACTCTTCCCATTTCACAGATGAGGACACTGTTCCTCCAGCCTGACACAATCCCCAGTGACACAGAGAGGCCGCAGGCTCAGTTCTGGGCCTCTTTGCCCCCTGCCATCCAAACCCAAGGTGCCCAGCAGAATTCCATGGAGTATAGGCTACCCAGCCCAAGGGAAGCTGCCTCCAGACAGCTCCTCAGTAAATTCAGGCTGCAGGAAAAGTCACTAAAACACCTCGTGAGGCAGCAGAAATGTGCAGACATGTCCTTTTTTAAAACTTTTTCCTTCCCCCCACCCCTTGGCTGGTCAGCAGCCACACTCCTCAGAGTGTTGGGCCAGGGCGCCTGGGCCAAAGAGCAAAGGCCATGCCCTGCCTGCCATCAGCTGACGACAGATTCAGGGGAGACCTGAGGGAAAGACCTGGGACCTGGAACCCAAGATCTTGTGGTTAGCTTACTACCAAGGGAGGGGACCGGATGGGGCCTGACTCGGGTAACATCCATCTCAAAGTCATGCATAGGACAGCTTTCTACTTCGACTAATTATATCCGCTAACCAAGCACTAAGGGCGGCTGAAGAGCAAACACTGTTGGCATTGTACAAATATTGGCACCTCGGTGCAAAGCCCTGATGGGTCCATCCTAATCAAAGTTCTTTGTCTCTGATTCAAATCAAGGTGACAGTGGAGTCCATTCCAAATTCTCACACCCATTTGTATGGCCACAGGAAAGTGACAACCTCTCTGAGCCTCAGTTTCCTCATCCGTATTGTTTTACTATATCACAAAGAGGTGTTACCAAACACTTCCTAAGCATCGAATGTACTGAGCATACAAAAAAAAAGGCTGGAAAGCAGCTGGGCTCAAAGGCTGTCATCTGATGGAAAGGCAGCAGGTGTTGGGAAGGGATGGTCAGAGAAAGCAGGTTTTTCAGCGAGCTGCTTTTGAGGAGAGCCAGGAGGCAGAGGGAGGGGAAAGGATGGTCTGGCACCCAGCACATCAACTGTGCCTGGTTCCAAGGCAGTTAGAAGATGTCTTGGTGCATAGCTACAAGGAAGGAGCAGGGTCTGGTGAAGGCAAAAGAGAATGTAGAGTAACTCCAGCTCCCAGGCCAGAGGTTCCAGCCCAGGACCAGTCCCAAGGCTCTGCCTCTCCTTAGGTGGGGGGGAGAGGCAGGGGCATAGCTGGTCTGGGTGCAGAGGGGCAGGGAATCACGAAATAGAAGAGAAAATGACACAGAAAGAGAAACTATTATTACTAATTGATTGCTCTTAAATAATCATATATTATATTTTAATTTATTATGAAACCAACAATCACTTCTCAGGCAATCACTAGAATCCAGCCATGTTCAGACCCCTGCCACACTCTTAGTTTGATACATGTTCTTGTACAGACATTGCTTCCACTGGTGCATCCTGTTTTATCTTGTGTTCCTTCTTTCTATGATCTTCCTTCAGTCACCTATATGGGATCTACCCAGAATCCTGTAGGGCTCCCTTAGGATCTTTAGATTCTCCAATCCGATCATGAGACACTCAACTGCCCCTCAACTATCACTCACTCTGGGGATGGGACTAGTGAGAGCCAGGAGAGAAGTTGAAGATTAGTGAAGGTCTCCATTCTGACAGCACAGGAAGGAGAAAACATGCATATCCAGGTTCAAAATCTGCAGGGAATTAAAGATAAAATGACTTTAATTGTATAAGGAAAAAATAACAGAAGCGGCATGGCTCATTATCGAGAGAGCTGACTTCAGATGAAAGAAGACCTGAATTCAGATCCTGCTTCTGGCACATAGCATATGGGGGATCATGGGCCAGGCACTTGGCCTCACAGTTCTCAGAAGATTCTCAGAGACAGCACGTTGTTAAGCAAGTGTTGATCTTCATTATTAGAAAACCTTTTCTCAGGGGGCAGAGACAAGATGGCAGAGTAGAAACAGGACTTCCGAGCAGCTCCAACTCCCACTTTCCCCAATCCATGAACAAACTTGGGAGCTTTGTAACACAAAAACTGGTGGAAATGAATGAAGTAAAGCAGTTAATAAAGCATCTGAAAAGAAAGAAAACCTTTTCTCATGGAGAGCTCCCTTCACTGGTGTATGCACAGATTGTTTTAAAAAAATAAAGAAAGCAAACCTTGATAAGTGACTGAGTCATGTCATCCCCAGCTCGCTTTCACGTGTCATTGTCTTGGGACTTATAAACTCGTTCCTTTTCCCCTTCTGTTGCTTCACTTGTGCCCTTGTCATGAAGTATAGTAAAGAGGCAAAAGAAGAGAAAAAAAGACCACAAAAATTCCTGGTTTGCAGCTAAGTCAGGAGCATTCATCCAACTCTAGACCCAGGTCAATCCAACCTGAGCAGGTGCAGCCCTGAAAGGCTGTGTCACCTGTGGCTCCTAGCCACATCACACTGGGGAGGCAGCAGGATATAACTGAGAGATGACTAACATGAGACAATCAACATTAAAGATTTTAAAAATCCATGAGGATGACTGTGACCAGAAAAAAAAAAGTGGGCTGGTCAAGTAGTGAGCAGGAGGGAGAAAAGATGCATGCTCCTAGCACCGTACTGGTCTGCACGCACAGGAAAAAGATCCAATTAACCAACAAGTTGTTTGTTTTCTTTTTACTAGGTTATACATGTGCAATCATGTTAAACATATTTCTACATTAGTCATGTTGTGAAAAAAGAGTCAGAATGAAATATGCTTCGATCCGCCTTCAGACTCCATGGTTCTTTCTCTGGATGTCAATAGCATTTTCTATCATGAATCTTTTGGAATTGTCTTAGATCTTTGCATTGCTGAGAAGAATTCAATCTATTAAAGTCGGTCATTACACAATGTTGCTTTTACTGTATACAATGTTTGCCTGGTTCTGCTTACTTCTCTCACCATCAGTTCATGTAAGTCTTTCCAGGTTTTTCTGAACCCCCTCCCCTCCAATCAGCATTTCTTTCTTTTTTTTTTTTAAAGCAATTAGGGTTAAGTAACTTGCTCAAGGTTACATGGCCAGTCATTACTTACGTGTGGGTGCTCATTTTCTGAGGCCAGGACCGATCCTGGGTTATCCCGACTCCGAGGCCGGCACTCTTATTCACTGTGCCACCTAGCCACCCCTCCCACTCATCATTTCTTATAGCAAAATAATACTCTGTTACATTCATATACCACAACTTGTTCAGCCATTCCCCAGTGGATGGACCTCCCTTCAGTTTCCAATTCTTTGCCACCATAAAAAGAGTTGCTCTAAATATTTTTATACATGTGGGTCCTTTCCTCATTTTTATGATCTCTTTGGTATACAGACCTAGTAGTGGTATTAGGATCAAAGGATATTCAAAATTTTTTAGCTCCTTGGGCATAATTCCAAATTGCTCTCTAGAATGGTTGGATCAGTTCACCAACTCCACCAACAATGATTTAATGTTCCAATTTTCCCATACACTAACATTTATAATTTTCCTGTTTTTGTCATGTTAGCCAATCGGATAAGTGTAATGTGTAACCTCAGAGTTGTTTTAATTTGTATTTTTCTAATCAATAGTGATTTAGAACATTTTTCGTATGACTATAAATAGCTTTAATTTCTTAATCTGAAAATTCATATCCTTTGACCAATTTAACAATTGGGGAATGGGATAAGCTGGGGTCTTTGGGTTTATCAAACAGTAGATTTCTATAGCTGTTGCCTTCCTTGTCTTGTATGCCTAACCTATTCCACTGATCCACCACTCTATTTCTTAGTAAGTAATAGTTTTGATGATTGATGCTTTATAATATAGTTTTAGGTCTGGTATGGCTAGGCCACCTTCCTTTGCATTCCCCCCATTAATTCCCTTGTAATTCTTGACGTTTTGTTCTTCTAGATGATTTTTTTATTATTTTTTTCTAACTCTATAAAATAATTTTTGGTAGTTTGACTGGTATGGCACTGAATAAGTAAATTAAATTAGGTAGAAATGTCATTTTTATTTTATTAGCTCATCTCACCCATGAAAAACGGATATTTTTCCATCTGTTTAGATCTGACTTTATTTGTGTGAAAAGCATTTTGTAATTGTGTTCATATAGTTCCTAGATTTGTCTTGGCAGGTAGACTCACAAATATTTGTATTGTCTACAGTTATTTTAAGTGGAATTCCTTTTTCTATCTCTTGCTGCTGGGCCTTGTTGGTAATATATAAAAATGCTGATGATATGTGGGTTTAAAAAAACTTCATTTATTCCTATGTTCTCTAGTATTTTTAAAATAGGATTGGGTGCCATCTTTTGTCAAAAACTTTTTATGCATTTACTGAGATAATTAAATGATTTCTGTTAGTTTTGTACTGAGAGGGTGAATTATGCTGATAGTTTTCCTAATATTAAACCACCCCTGCTTTCCTGGTATAAATCACACTTGGTCATACTGTATTATCCTCATGATAAATTACTGTAAACTCTTTGCTAATATTTTATTTAAATTTTACATCAATATTCATGAGGAAAATTGGTCTACAATCTTCTTTCTCTGTTTTGACTTCCTGGTTTAGATATCAGCGCCATATTTGTGTCATAAAAGGAATTTGAGGGGCCCCCTCTTCACCTGTTTTTCCAAACAGTTTAGGTAGGATTGGAATTAGCTTTTCTTTAAATATTAGGTAGAATTTACTTAGAAAGCCATCCAGCCCTAAAGTTTTTTTTTATGTTGTTCATTGGTGGTTTGTTCAATTTCTTTTTTCTAAAGGGGGGTTAATTATCTTATTTCTTCTGTTTATCTGGGCAATTCATATATATATTTGTAAATATTAATCCATTTTATATAAATTATCACATTTATTGGCATACAGATCCTAATCATTGCTTTAACTTCTTTTTTGTTGGCAGTGAATTTTCCCTTTTCATTATTGATACATTTGATAGATTTTCATCTTTCTTTTTTTTAAAATAAAACTAACCAAAGGTTTATTTTTTTTCGATAAAAGCAATTTCTACTTTTATTTGTTCAATGGTTTTCTTATTTTAAATTTTATTAATCTTTCTTTTCATTTTCAGAATTTCTAAATTGGTATTTAATTGTGGATTTTTAATTTGTTCTTTTCCTAGCTTTTTAAATTGCATGCCCAATTCATTGACCTCTTCTTTTGCTATTTTATTCACATAAGCATTTGGAGATATATGATTTTCCCTAAGAACCACTTTGGCTACATTCCATAAATTTTGATATGTTGTGTCATTATTGTTCTCTTTGATGAAACTGCTGTTTGTTTCTATGATTTGATATTTGACCCACTCATTCTATAGGATTAGATTATTTAGTTTTACATTAATTTTAGCCTATCTTTCCATGACCCTTTATTACATGTAATTTTTAATCTAATATATATTTTAAGCCCCTACTACATCCCAGATAAGGTAACATGGAGATACATAGGTAAATGCAATCTATACACAAAATAAATTCAAGGTATCTTAGTGAAGAGGTGCTAGCAGCTATAGGAATCAAGAAAGTCTGTAAGCTTGGGCTTGGAAGGAAGTCAAAATTCTTCACAGGGAGAGCTTTCCAGGCCAAAATGAGTGTGAACCAGAAGCATATGAGTGGAAGAGCTGAGAAGAGGATAGGTATCAAGAATAAAATACTGTGAATACTTCTAGCACATGCATTTAAGCCAGTTGGGCAATCTGCATCTTTAGTCTCTATGCTGACTGGCCAGATCAGTCTAAGGATTGTGATAATGTGGACAGGCAGACCACTGATAGGAGCCTAGGAAGCTTTGAGAAGCTCAGATAAAGTGGTCCATTATTATGTATGGAATTTCCCATTAAGTATTTAAATTTTGCTTTCCAATCATTTCTGCTTTCCTCTTTCCTTTTATAGGTTAATTCATCACATTCACATCCATAGTTATGATAAGAAATTGTATATTTTCCTCCATCCTATTCTACTATTTCTGCTCTTTGATCCTTCTGTCATCCTTACAAAAAAGAACATCTCAGAAGAGAGTTTTCTCAGCATCCGTATTCTTTGCTTCTGCTCTCCTGACCTTCCACTTTTTCCCTCAACCAGACCCTAATTATAGCTTCTTTCCTGTCTTTCCTTTTAAACCACTCTTCACAAATCTTCCTTTGAGCTTATAGTTTTTCTTATGACTAATCCCATGTGAATCTACCCTAAGTCTCTTATTCTTCCCTCTTTCCAGTCCCTTCTATTTCCTCATTGAGTTAAATGCATTTCTATACTAAAACTGTGTATTTTGTCCTCTTTTGATTGGTTCAGATGAGTGTGAGGTTCAAGTGATTGTCACTTCTCCCAGCCCTTCTTGGTATATAGACTTCTAGTTACGTATCTCCAGTTCTATGAGTTGATAAGCACCACTTTCCTCATCTTCCCTAATGTATCCCATTTCATCCCCTCTTTTCTTTCTTCTTTTATGATAAAACATAACAAATCCACTTCCAGGTCTTCTGTATTACTTCATTCTTTCTGTGACCCATGGCAACAGTAGGATTCTGAGGCGACATTTTGAATCATCTCAAATTCCTATGAGAATGTAAAAACTTCATCCTCACATATTCTCTTCCAATTGCCCATTTATTCATATTTAACATTTTTCTGTTTCTCTTATTTCCTGGTATTTGAAAAGTTTCTGGTTAGTTTTTGTCTTTTTATTGTGAATGTTTAGAAATCTTATATTTCATTAATTTGCTATTCTTCCCATTCCTGTTAGGATTATACTCAGTTTTGCTTGGTAAATTATTCTTGGTTGTAAGCCTTTATCTTTGCCTTTTGGAATACTATATTCCATGCTCTCTGCTATGTTAGACTGGGGGCTATGACATCTGGTATAATTCTGACTGTGGTTCTTTGGTCCTGAAATTCTTTCTTTCCGCTTGCTTGCAGTATTTTTTTCTTTGACCTAGAAGCTCTAGATTTTGTCTATGATGTTCCTGGAAGATTTTATTTGGGGACTGTTTTCAGATGGGGATCAGTGGGTTATTTCTACATTGATTTCGTCCTCTTGTTTTAAGGTACCTTGACAATTTTCTGTGTTATTTTTAATATGGTATCCTGACTCTTTTTTAGGTCATGATTTTTAGGTAGTCCAATGATTTTTAAATCATCTGTTTTTCTAGGTCAGTTGTTTTTTTTTTTTTTTATAAGAGGAACCTTATATTCTCTCCACCCACCCCAATCTTTGACTTTGTTTTAACATTTCTTGTCTCATGGAATCATTACATTCTTCTTGGTCCATTGTAATTTTCAAGAAGTCTGTTATTGGGTAAGGTTTTATACCTCTTATGTTAGTCTGGTGTTGTGTTTTTTGTTTTTTGTTTTTGGAGGGGGGAAGTCAGGGCAATCGGAGTTAATTGACTTGCCCAAGGTCACATGGTTAGTAAATGTTAAGTGTCTGAGGCTGTTTTTGAACTCAGGTCCTCCTGACTCCAGGGTCAGTGCTCTATTAACTTTGCCACCTAGCCACCCCTGAAAGTTCTTCTTTCTTTTTTAATTCTTTCCTCTAATTTTTCCATTTTATTTATAGTATAATTTTACCTCTTTTTTCTTTTCTTCTTTTGGAGGGGCAATTGGGGTTAAGTGAGTTGCCCAAGGTCACATGGCTAGTTTTTGTGTTAAGTGTCTGAGGCCAGATTTGAATTTGGGTCCTCCTGACTCCAGGGCCAGTGCTCTATTCACTTTGCCACCTAGCCACCCCCTATTTCTAGAAATTCTAATTGACCTTATAGCCAAGCTATGTTTTCCTTTGAGACTTTGCTTGCAGGTGTCTTGGAGTTATTCTCCTCTTCTGGGTTTAGACGTCTCTTGCACTATAATAACTTTATTTTGGGAATCTTTTTGGTCACTCATTCTCCAGTCTTATTTCCTGGAGTGGGACTTTGTGTTAGGTGCAGATTGGAGGAAATGTCTGACCTCAGATGGTTGTGAACTGTCTTATCTGGGGTTCTGCCCCTACATTCTCTGGAATGGAGTGCTTTGTTCTTCAAGGGTTACAGAGGTCACTCTAGTACAGAAGCTACAAGCTTTCAGTAGTCCATTTGTAGTCTGATTGCTTCTGTACTGGATTTCGAAGTCTCCAGACTTCAATTTGGGACTAAGCAGCACGTCTTCAGACTTTTCCCTGAGTGGAGGTTCAGTAGACAGTTGCTGGCCCTAGCTCCAGTAAGCTAGCTGAAAGACTCTACAGAGTCAAAGCATGAGCTCCTCCTTATTTCTGGTATGAGCCCAAAGGCTGAGTCTGCCTTCTATTCCACTCTGACCAGGGGAAGTTGTAGACTGCCTCTATTCTGAGGCTATGATCTCTCTTCAGTGTAAGAGAACCATCTCTGGGTTCCTCTACTGAACCATGGGGCTGAGTCTATGATCCTGGCCCACCCCATTCTATACTTGGACTCTTGCTTGTGGGCCAAATTTGTGATCATGGACTGGAAAAATGACTCAATGTGCTTTCTCCTTTTATTTCTCAATCACTGCTTGGTCTGGCACTCTTCCCAGATATTTGTTGGAGTAATCGTGAGGGGAGTCGAGCTGCACTGCTTCCTCACACTCTACCATCTTTGCTGGTATTCAGTTAGATTTTTGTTGTTGTTATTGTTGTAAGAAGCTTCTGTGAGAGTAGTGCTGGAGCTCCATTCTTGGCTGGGTTGTATAAGATGTAGGTATATGTTAGTGGCCTTAGAGAAGGAGCCCATGAGGATTGTGAAGGCCTTACAGACCCTTCAAGTTCTAAAACTAGGATTAACTTAATGAAGATTTATGGCCTGCTTGTTCTATTCCAGGCCCTGGGCTTGGCTCTGGGAATACAGCCACATGAAACAATCAATTCCTGCCCTCAAGGGAGCTTGTATGCCAACAGGGTCGGGGTGAAAGTGGGGGCAGAGACAATGGAAAGATCGATGGCTCTGAAGTCAGAGAAATGAGAATGAAATTCCAGCAATGACACTAAATACCTGTGTGATCTTGGAAAAGTCACATCTCTGGGATTCAGTTTCTTCAGCTTAAAAAAAAAATGAGGCTGGTAAGCAAGGCTTCTGAGGTTCATCCCAGCCCTAGAGCCATGATCATCTAAGTCAATACAAATACTTACAATGTAGTTAAGGGGCATGGAATGAAAAGAGTACCCAAAATGGAAGCTGGAGATGCTTAAAGACTTGCTGTGAAATGAAATGTATGCTTGGCTGAGACTTCAACAAAGGACTCAGTCGTGGTTGGTTGAGGTCAATCTGCTTGGGAACAAAGTTCACGCAAACTTTCATGGATCTGCCCTGTAGCATCCTGACACCCCCAGAGCCTTACTCCCTGCAGGCTTGGATCAGGTGCCGACTTGGCATTTGCCTAGTCTGACCCTTTCCTGTAATGGAAGATGAAACTCAAGGCCAGATTGGGGAAGAAGTTTGCCTTGGGTCACACAAGGAGTTTAGGATAGAGCAGAGATTAGAACCCAAGGTTCTGGAGTCCCAACCTTAGTCTGGTTTCACCCCAAATTATGAAGTCAAATATCTTCTCTGCCTAGAGTTCCTGGGATTTAGGGGTCCCTGGAGCAGAATCTAGCCTTGGATGGGGAAACATCAGCCAGTAAATGAGGTAAGCTGATTAAATTTGATTTAGCAAGTTTACCTGGCTCTAAAAGGCCCATGTGTATATACACATATACACATACACACACACATGTGTATGTGTGTGGTGAGGGGCTGGTATTCCACAATACCTCTTCTGCAGAAACTTGTGTTGAGGGAGCCTGTGGGACCCATCAGAGAATATCCTCTGGGAAGCTTCTGGTTCAGGATCCAGGGATAAGCTAGGCCAAGGTGAGGGAGGGGCCAATAATTGACCTTTACCACAAGATATGAAAGTCCCTGGGACCCTCACAAGGCCTTGTTCAAGTGAAGGAGCCCAACTAGCCTCTCCTGCTGTTCTCTCTCATTTTCGCAGATGAATGTGGCACAGCAAGGTACTATCCCCATAGCTCCTTCTCCAACAGCAGGTGGAGTTGCTGGGATGTTTTCCCTTCATTAAGCTAGGAAGAGCCAAAGAAATTAACAACCCATTCCCTCAAGCATTTATTAAGTAGCTGCAAGTACCAGGTCCTGAGCTATTCACTGGATACAGAGACAAAAATGAGACAGCCCCTGCCCTCAGGGAGTTTACATTCTGTCCTGGATAGTCAAGGGATGCGACAAATAAATGGGAACAAGCTTACTATGTGCCAGGCATTTTCTACAGCCATGTACAAAAGATGGATTGGAGATAATCCCAGGCAGAAGGCACTAACATTAAGTAAAGACTCCATGCAGAAGGTTTGAACTGGAACTTGAAGTCAAGGAAGCCAGGAGGTAGAGAGGAAGAGGAAAAGCCTTCCAGGCAGTGGGGAGAGCCAGAAGAAAGGCCCTGAGAGAGGCTTGGGTGAGGAACTAGGTAGGAGCACTCCATTTCTTCATTGCAGAACACATGGCAGAGTGGGGTGGGGTGTAAAGTATATGAAGACTGGGGAGTAGGAAGGGATCAAGTTAGAAAGGGCTTTACAAGCCAGACAGAGGGTTTTATATTTGACATGGTCTGATCTTTTGGAAAATCAGGTGACTAGATGGAGGATGAACTAGAGTGAGGAGAGACTTGAAGCGGGCCACTCCTGGTGCCTGGGTGACTGGGAGGATGGAGATACCTTTGACAATAATAGAGAAGTTAAGGAAAGAGGGCCAGGGAAGATATTAAGTTCAGTTTTGGACATGTTGAATTTAAGATACTTGAGGGGAATCTAATTTGAGATGTGCAAAAGGCAATTGGAGACATAAGATTGGACAGGTCAGAAGAAAGGTAGGGCTTTGAGAAATAGATTTGAGAATCAAAGAAATGATAATTAGGAGCTGATAAGATCAAGTGGAAGAAGAATAGAAGAGCTGGGAGAACATGGGCCTCTGGGACACTTAGAGTTAGCAGACATAAACTGGGGGTCAACCTCAAGCCTCAAGGCTCTCCTCTCTTCAGTCCATCCTCCACCCAGCCACCAGGTCTAACCATGTCACTCCCTACTCAATAAGCTCTAGGGGCTCCCTATTGCTTCTAGGATCAAATACAAAGTGCTCTGTTTGGCATTCAAAGTCCTTCATAACCTGCCTCCTCCCTTTCTGATCTACTCACACCTTACTCACCCCCAGGTACTCTTTGATTTAATGACACTGGACTCTGGCTGTTCTACTAACAAGATCCTCCATCTCTCAGCTCTAGAGACATTTTTTTCTGGCTGTCCCCATGCCTGAAATAGTCTCCCTCCTCATCTCTCCCTAGATTAGCTGACTTCTTTTAAGTTTCAATTACAATACCATCTTTTACTCAAAACCTTCCCCAACCCTTCTTAATTCCAGTGCCTTCTATCTGTTAAATATTTCTTATTTATCCTGTATATAGCTTAATATATATATGTATATATCTGTATATGTATATATGTGTGTGTGTCTGTGTGTGTGTGTCTGTGTGTATGTCTCTGTGTATGTGTCTGTGTGTGTATGTATGTGTGTATACACACTCATGTTTGTATGTTGTCTCCCCTATTAGATTGTCAGATTCCTTAGGGCAGGGACTGTCTTTTTGCCTCTGGTCAGATTGCAGAGTTAAGGAGGGAGGGAGAGGAAAGGCAGTGGAGGCCTCCATTAGAAATGATTATCTTAAGGAGTTGGGCCACAAAAGGGAGGCTGGAGATGTGATTGTTTGAAGGAAAGTGAATATTAAGGGTTGGAAACCAGGAAATGCTTCCTGTGCTGAGGAAAGTGGTCCCTGAACTGAGTCATGAAGGAAATCGCAGAGTTGAAGAGCCAGAGGTGAAGGAGGGCAGCCCCGTGGGAGGGGACAGCAAGTACAAAAACATGGAGGTAAGAGATGATATTGATTCTAAGTATAAAAAAAGAAAGTAAAGAGACAATATGCAAATGGAAGCCAAGTACCTGACTATTTTCTCTGAGAATCTGGCCCAGAAAGGGAGGAAATATGCCTGAGAACAATGGTTTTAAGCTTTGGAGGGAGGGTCTTGAGAATTTTTGGAGGCCAATCTGAGAGAGCCTGCAGAGTCTTCTCAGAACAGTGTTTGTGAATGCAGAGAATAAACTACATGAGGTTGCAAGGGCAACCAATGCGAATGAAATATACTTATGAAAATGTTTAGATGATTTCATTTTGGGGTGGCTAGGTAGCCCAGTGAGTAGAGCGCTGGCCCTGGAGTCAGAAGGACCTGAGTTCCAGTCGGCCTCAGACACTTAACACACACAAACAAAAACCTAGCCATGTGACCTTGGGCAGGTTACTTAACCCCAATTGCCCTCCAAAAAAAAAAGCAAAAAAAAAAAGGAAAGGAAAGAAAACATTTAAAAACAAAAATGCATAAAAAACATTTGAGGCCCCAGATCAGGCAGCGTGGCTAGGGGCAGGAAGGTCATGTCCAGGTGTTTGTCACTGATCCACAATCCTACATCGGGCATTTACTGGGGCCACCAGCTTCTGGTGTCTCCCTAACTCAATCCGTTAAATGACTTCAAATATTTCATATTTATTTATCTCTGTGCATGTTGTTGTATCCCCGGAAAGAATGTCAATTCCTTTACAGCAGAGGCTGTTCCATTAGTGTGTATCACTGGGGCCTAACACTGTCCTTGGCTCATGGTTCCGGTTTAATTGATGTTCGTTGATCAAAATTGTAGGAACAGGGAAGAAGACAGAAAACTAGAGAGGGAAAGAAAACTTCAGGGAAAATCCCCTGGAGAAGATGGGAGGCAACAAGGGGCTTTTGAGGTGATGGGAGAAGATGGGGGCTGGAATCAGTTATCTCAGTAAAGTGAAGAGGGTGGGAGAGAGTGGAAGGCATGGGAGACTTGGTGGGGGGAAGGGCACAGTTGGGACTTCATACTTTAAGAAGCAGGAAGACACTGAAGGCCTGGAGCTCAGGGCTATGAGGGACCTCAGTAGCCATCAATCTGGTGACCCATACATGGACAAGAAGCCTCTCTTGGTGGCCTAAGATATCTAAGCCATGCATCCCACTTCTGTCAAATGGGAATCATGGTCTTTCTCTCCCTCCCACTCCAGGTTCTGTGGGGGAAGCATTTGTCAAGCTCACCACACTGCACAAAGAGGGGTTGTGATTTCAACAGTCCTTCAGATCCCAGGGGCCAGCTGCTATGCCCTGATTTCATCTCTGCTTCTCCAGGATACACTTCCCTGCTTCCTTCCAGGTCTCCTTGCCCTGCAGGAGTCCAAAGGTCTGCATTTCTCTACAATCTGGAGGAAGATGGTCTCCAACACAGCTAAGTTGTCATTCTCCCCTCTCCAAGTGTTGGTGTCTGGGCACAGATAGCTGGGGGGCAGCCACCATTTCCACTTCTCCCTAAAGGTAAGAAAAAAGTCTCCTAATTCCGTCTAAAGGTCATGAATGGTAAGGAGTGTCCTTGTTAGGTGTTTGTAAAGGCAGCTGGAAATTGATTTATTGGCTATTTAAATTAGAAGGGGCTTTAGACCCTCATTTTCCAGAAGAGGAAGAGGAAACTGAATCCATTGAGGGAAAGGGACTTATCTAGGGTCACACACACACACACACACACACACACACACACACACCCCAGAAACCTACCTACTTCTTCCTCAGTCCTCTAAAATTCATACCAACCAACTAACCAAGATGTCCCTTCCTCTTCCCCCACAAAAATCCTCCCCCTTTTTATTCGGACTAATTCAAGAAAAGTAAGTGAAACCCGAGTCCCTGGGGCTCCTTCTTAAAGCTGTCACATTATTTGTACGGAGACAGAGGCCTAATAACAGCACCCACTAAAAGGGAAAAAAAAGACTTTGGCTGAGCCTCGGCCCCCTTGGCCCAGCCCCCACCAGGGAAGCCTCAAGAAGGTCATTAGGCAGCTGTTCCCACTGCTGCTGCTGGGCCTGAGAAGGCCCCAAGAGAGGCCCAAACAAATGGCCCAATAAAGATGTGGGCTGCTAAGGCTGATGGGACACCCTAGGTTTCCTCAGCTTTGGCTTTCCCCCACCTGGAGGTGGCCTCTGGAATGTGGGATGGTAGCAACCCCAGCTCTTATCTCCTGATAAGCTTCTCAGCATCAAACATGTGGGCCCAAAGGCAGCCAAGCAAATATTTTCAGCCTGATAGGGCTCCCTGATCCTCCCTCTGAAGGTCAGGCCATTGCTACAAGTGGGGGGAATTACACTGATCACTTCTTATCCATTGGAGTTTCACCCCCCACCCCTTCTCACCCCACACCTCAGCTCCTCCCTGGAGTCCTTTGGAATCTCAGAAGTTTTAACTCCAGAAAATGTTCCCCTTTGGGTCAGATCACCTGAGACTCCACTCTCCTGGGAAAGCCCACAGAAAGAAAAGGCCTGTGGAAAGAAGACTGGAGCTGGGGTCTGAGAGCCTGGGCATAAATCTCCGCTCTGGGCCCTCCTTATGTGGCCACCTCCCTTCCCCTGTCCTTACTTCCCTTTCCTCCCTGCAGAATGGACATCCCTCTTGGCTCCAAATCCACGGTGGTTCTCCCAGGGCACCTTCAAGCTCACCCCCAATCTTGCTGCTCTGAGGCTCTCTTGTCTTGATGGCATTAAAGGCCACACTTATAATTGTGCTCAGCTAGTCAGGTCTCACACGGGAGCTTGAGGCAGAGATCAGGCAGCCTGTCAACTTGGCTCAGGCTTTCTCTGTTAGACCTGCTGCTGGGCATCAAGGAAAATCCAGAGGCCTGGCAGTGTCGGGGATGGAGAGAGAGAGAGGTGGGGGTGGAGAGGGAAACAGAGATAGAGAAAGACAGAAGTAGAGACAGAGATATGGAGACAGAGACAGACAGAAAGAGAGAGAAAGGAGAGAAGGAAGGAGGAGGGAGGAGGGCCTAGACCCTTGATTTCCTTGTAGTGGGCACCTCCCTCCCTCCACAAACACACAGTCCCTGCCTAGATAGTAGCCAAGGTTGCCTAGGGTTCTGAGATGTTAAGGACTTGCTCACAGAAGCCTGGACAAATCCCAGGTATCCCTTATTCCAAGGCTGACTCTCTCCACCATGCAATACCAGCTTTCTATCAATCAAGAGGCAACTATTAAGTGCCTGTTGGATGCTAGCCTCTGCATGAGGTGTGGGAATGCAGATGCCAAGAATGAGAGAATCCAGCATTCTGAGAAGTCACTATTCTGACAGGTGTGGTAATAAGCACATCTGTTTTTGCACATCCTGAAACATTATCAAGGGAATACATTCAAATAAAGGCGTGGTGGAGATGAACACAGCAGGAAAGGGTGGGGCATCAGGAAAGGCTTCGAGAAGAAGGAGATGATTGAACAGCATCTCAAAGGAAGAAAGAAACTCAATGGGTGGGAAGCAGAGGAGGGAAGGCATTCCAGGCACGAGGGACAGCCAAGGCAAAGGCATGGAGGAAGAAGATGTAGCTTCTTAATCAATATTTGTTTAATGGAATTCAGGTCACGTATTATTGAAGTGTTACAGGAAAAGAGATAAAGATATCACCCATGAGACTCAGGAGGAGATGGTGGGAGACAGGTCATGGTTCATGGTCTTCACCTTTGAGGGAGTTCCCATATCAGAGAAACCCTGGATCCAGGGGATTATTTTTTTTTATTTTTATTTTTTTTAAAGCAGTTGGGGTTAAGTAACTTGCTCAAGGTTACACAGCTAGTCATTATTTATATGTGGGTGCTCATTTTATTATTTATGTGTGGGTGCTCATTTTCTGAGGCCAGTTTTGATCCCGGGTCATCCCAACTCCGAAGCCGGCGCCCTTACTCACTGTGCCACCTAGCCGCCCCTCCAGGGGATTATGAAAATATGAGTAGCTAAGTACTGGAGGGGAAACTGAGGTGTGTGTGTGTGTGTGTGTGTGTGTGTGTGTGTGTGTGTGTGTCTGTGTGTGTTATCTCAGAGGCACAGACTTTCTCTTCAGTGTAATGTTCTGTGATTTCTTAGGAAATGGGAGCTACCACCAAACCACTCCAGAGAGAATCCTGCTTAAATACCTCCAGTGATGAGGAACTCACAACTCTTAAAAGCAGTCAGTACCTTAGATTATTGCTTATCTCTACTGTTACAATTGTTTTTAACTTACATAAGAATGTTAAGTACTTACCACATTCTTCGAGGCCCTGTGTGAGAAATGTGGAGGACTGGAGGTTAAAGCCTGATTCTACACTATGCTCTTTGAAATCAAGTCAGGCCAACAAGCATTTGTAAAGCACTTTTTATACGCTGGGACCTGGGTCAAGCACTGGGCCCAAAGAAGGACCAAAATCCAGTCCTTGGCTCCAGGAGTTCACAGTCTAATAGGGCAGATGATACATGAAGGGCCCTATAGACAAGTTACAGACACAATTAATTTTGAGACAATCAACAGAGGGAAGGAGGTAGGACTAAGGAAGCTTGGAAAAGGCTTCCTGCAGGCACCAAGAGATCTGAGCAAATGTGACCAGTGTAGGTTTAGGGATGTCACTCCCTTGGTCCCATCTCCTTCCTTTGACTACCCCCCCCCAACACCCCCACCCAGTGCATTAAATCAATGTGGTGGTTGTTCCATCATTCTCCAGTCATGTCCAACTCACCATTATTCCATTTGGGGTTTTCTTGGCAGATATTGGAGTGGTTTGTTATTTCCTTCTCCAGCTCATTTTCCAGATGAGGAAACTGAGGCTGAGGGTTAAGTGACTTGCCCAGGGCCACACAGCTGGGAAGTATCTGAGTCTACATTTGATCACAGGAAGGTAAGTCTCTCCACTGTGCCACCTTCAACCTCCCTTGGGGGTTGGGGGTAGTGGGGGTTAGCAGAAGGGAGGGTGGGGTGGTGAGGGTTAGCAGGGGAGGGTAGGGGGTGGGGGTTAGCTGAGGGGGGGAGTGGTTGGGAGTGGTGGGGGTTATCAGGGGGGTGTGGGGTGTTAATTAGTACAAAGTGACTCCCATAGGTTCTGAGTGACAGGCAGATGACATCATGGGCTATAATTCCCAAGAACAGCATCATCTCGAGACAGCAAACAGCCCTACAAGTTAGGGCAGCCGGCTGACTGGCTTTCCAGTATCAACTTTACAGCACTTTACTCAAATTATAACAAGTTAAACAGGGAGAGTATTCAAGGTTATCTCTTCAGATCTCCCCATTTGAAACTGCTGCTGGTCCCTTTACTGACCCTGGATTTGGCTTTCCTAGCTTTCCTCCTGAAAATGGAGATGTCATTCCAGGAGGAGGGAAGGGAAGGGAGGGGAGAGGAGGGAAAAGTCCCAGAGACTTCTGGTCCAAAGACTCAGGAGAATAATCATGCTGATGGGAAGCATTTCTATAGTGCTTTAAGGTTTACAGAACATGTTAGGTATACTAGCTCATTTGCTCCCCACAACAACCCTGGGAGATAGATGTCATTGTTGGCCCCATTTTGCAGATTAGGAAACTGAGACAGGTTACATAATTTGTCCAGGGTCACACAACTATTAAGTGTCTGAAGCTGGATTTGAACTCATATCCCTGAATCTAGGCCCAAAGCCCCCAAATACTTGAAGGAGATCTGTTTTCAAATCTTTGCTGAGAGCCACAGATAATTATGGTCATGGTCTGGAGCTGGAAAGGAATGTAGAAGTCATTTAGCTCGACCCATTTTGGAGATGGGGAAACTGAGACCCAGAGAGTATCTTGCCCACAGACACATGCTATGATTCACTTTGCCTCTGTCATACCCTGTCCCTTCCCTAGGCCTCAGTTTCCCTTTTGTAAAATAAGGAGGCTGAGCTGGAGGACTGATCTCTGTATCTCTTCCAGCATAGTGATGCCACCGAGGGTATTTGCCCATGGCTGCAAAGAATGCAGGGTGGGGAGGATGAGTTATTGGAGCCAGCAATCCTGACTTCAGGCTCTAGAAATATGGGGAAGTCAGAGAGGAAAGTGGAGCCTGTGTCCACAAAGGCAGAGTAGGGTTGGCAGCCCCGTGTTTGGAGAGGCCTCCTGAGTCATGCTGCATGACACCTTCCCTGGGCAAGCGGGGGAGCTGAGACGCCTTTGCCAGCTCCTTTCCCCCGGGGCTCAGCTTTCCCTTTCCTGAAAGACAAGCAGCATATTTTTACTGATAATTCCTTCCTCTGTCACAGCCATGAAACAAATACCCCCGCAGTGCTGGTAGCAGTTTCTCCCCCTGACAGATAGTACAAATGTGTGTGTGCTGCAGGGGGTGTGTGCATGCGTGTGCTTGCACATGGATGATGAGTGTGGAGTCCCAGCCTCATCCTTAGACCCTCAGTGGGAGCTGGGCAGTCTACTCCAAGAACTGCACCCAGGAGTCAGGAGCATGGCTGTGGGGAGTCAGTTTACTCATCTAGAAAATGGGAATGACCATAGGTGCATTTCCAATTCTGCAGGTTGTAAGGACCAGAGGTGATAGACGTCAGAATGTGTTTAACTGCTTTTTGCCCAAACCTGAGACTTAATGAATGAAAGGAACTTCCCGGGAGCCAGCTCCTTCAGGGATGCAGATTGCTACCTATTCTGTAGCAGTTGCCGGGAGACATTGAGATATTAAGTATCTCATCCTCTCAATTACTATGTGTCAGGGGCAATAACTGGTAGCCAGGTCTTCTGAATTCGAGACCTGCCGTCTGCTCTGGTGCCCTTTGCCTTGAGGTCCATAATCCTCTGACAAAAATGTATTAGACACCAGGGCAGCTCAATGGCACAGTGACTAGAGCACTGTCCCTGGAGTCAGGAGGACCTGAGTTCAAATCCGACCTCAGACATCAACACTTACTAACTGTGTGACCTTGGGCAAGTCACTTAAGCCCAATTGCCCTGCCCTCTCCTCTCCAAAAAGACAAAAAAAAAAAAGAATTTATTAAACACCTTGGTTATTGTATCTGACTCTCTGGGGATCCCTTTTGGGGTTTTCTTGGCAAAGATACTGCAGTGATTTGCCATCTCCTTCTCCAGTTCATTTTACACATGAGGAAACTGAGACAAGAAGGGTTAAGTCCAGGGTCACACAGCTAGGAAGTATCTGAAACTGCATTTGGACCCAGGTCCTCCTGATTCCAGGCTGGGCACTTTATCCATTGCACCACCTAGCATGAAGCACCTACTGTGTGCCAAGTCCTGCAATACAAATAACAAAGAATGAAGTAATAATGAAACAGTCACTACTTGGGGGAAACTGACATGCTAACAAGGTCATGCTGGTCACACATGACCACGCCTGGAGCTAAGTGCAGGTCCAGTCCCAGAGAGCAGAGGTTCCAGTGAGATCAAATTCCAAATTCTGATGTTCCCAGGGGTTCTCCTGACCAGGGGCTGTGGCATGCTTTAGTTATGACTGAGAAGTCACCAAGACTGACCAGTGCTTGTCAGCTTAGGAAAAAGCAGAGAATCAGAGGCAGATAATGGGCTGGGGCTGCCCCAGAGTCCTCTGGGGGCACTTATAGTCTAGGTGTGAGTCCATGATCTAGTCCAGGGGTGGGGAACCTGCAGCCTCAAGGCCACACATGGCCCTCTAGATCCTCAAGTACAGCCCTTTGACTGAATCTAGACTTCACAGCACAAATCCCCTTCACAAAAAGATTTCTTCTGTAAAACTTGGACTCATTTGAAAGGTTGCACCCAAGGACCTAGAAGGCCACATGTGGCCTGGGGGCTGCAGGTTCTGATTCTACTCAAAGATTTGCCTTATACAGATCAGGAAATCAGAGAGCAGAGAAGTGAGACTTGCCTGACTAAGTGCAATAGGCTGAGAAGAAAATTCTACCACAGCAAATATCAGCCAGAGAGAGCTCAAGGGACCTTCCCCTGGAGGGACATGACCTTCCACAGGGCACTCCAGTCCGAGGCTCTGCACCTTCAGCTGGCTGTGTGTGCCCCATGCCTGGAATGCTTGTCTTCTCCTGCCTGTATCCTGGTATCCCTGGCTTCCTCCACAACTTGCCTTCAATCCCAGCTTCTGAAGGCAACCTTTCTGGTCCTTCTGCTTTAGGGCCTTCCCTTCCAAGCGTCCTCCAGCTCACCTGTGTGTATCTTGTGTACTACTGTTACAACAGCAGCTACTACTTACTATTGTCAATTGGAATTATGCTAATGATTATTGTTCTACTGCTCTATAATTATATTGCCATAATTACTACCAGACATAATTAGTATTACTAATAACAATCCCTACTGCTACTGTGTGCATGATGCCTCCACTGTGTCTGACACTGTGCTAAGGCCTTTACAAATATTATCTCATTTGAGTGCTGTTGTCATTCCCATTTGACAGTTGAGGAAACTGAGGCAAACAGGGTTAAATGACTTGCCTAGAGTCACAATGGCTAGTAGGTGTCTGAGGTCAGATTTGAATTCAGGTCTTCTGGACTCCAGAGCCGGAAGTCCACTTTACCTCTGGCTGCTGCCTGATTATTTCCATGATCTTTCTCTGTGAGGTCAGGGGCTGCTGCATTACTCTTCACTTCTTCATGCCCCCTGCGCTGAGCAGAATGCCTGGCACAGAGCTCATGCATGCTGACGTGGCATTCCAGGCGTTGTGTGATCAGGGCTAAGGGCACCAGGACTCTTGCCTTCCTAAGGCAGGCTGAGGTCTGCTCTGGCGGCTATGCTCTGCCTCAGGTCAGGGCCTATGGCCCCTCTGCAAGGGGCCTTGCTCTGACCGGCTGGCCCCTGACACAGCACAATGACTGTCCCTTTGCCGTGCACCCCTGCTTTCCACCTCCTACTCGAGGAACAGCAGTCACAGCAGTAGCACCGTGTCGTGGGAGGGTCTGACAGTCTTATTCCAGATGGTCAGCTCCCTGAGGCCTGGAGCCAGTTTGCTTTTGCACTTACTTCCCCCACTGTCTAGCGCAGTGCCCAGCACATGGCCAGCCCCTTGGAAATGGGAGTGATTGTCACTGATTCCCTTTCCTAGCCTCCACATTACATAATCCTCACCCTGAGCCTGCAGCCCCTAACATCCCTGTTCCTTTGCAGATGAGCTCTTCTCTCACCTTGTACTTTTAAACAAATGAGCATGAGTTTATATTTGTCCCAATTGTGTTCCATCTTCACTTCTCCATCAGTTGGAATGGCATTCCTCTCACTTCCACTGGTCATGAGCACTCCCAGATCCTGGACCAAGTGGGCCATCAAATGCTGCTGCTTTTCCCCTTTGGACACAGGCTGTCCGGCTGGCCATGGTTTGTACGTGTCCATCTTGAAGCAGATCCGAGGAAGCTCGCTGCTCCTTAGTCATGAGGTTTTCACATCCACACTGGCCTTCCACAGGAGCAGGACAGCTCATTGGCCACTGGACAATATCTCTGTCAGTATTTAGGGAGCATCTAAAAACTGGCCAATTCTTAGCTGCCTTGGCCCATGTTTTTTCTAGGACACAGGGGTCCCTGCAGAAGTCGAGGGGAGCTGTAGTAAGAAAGACAGCTAGCATTTTACAGATGAGGAACCAGAAGCTTAGTGACTTGGCCATGGTCACACAGCTCATAGTATCTGAGGCAGGATTAGAATGTAGTTTCCTTTCTGTAAGTGCAACTCTCTAGTTATGGGGCCCACAGTCACTCGTTGTCTTCTCTTGGCTTTGTACGTCACAGAGACTCATGGACGGGCAGCTTGAGTGCTGGCCTGGTATTCAGAAAATGTGCTACAACCTGGAGGGAAGGGTTCAGTGCGCTGGGCAGATCCCCTGACAGATTTATGACAGGTGGGTGATAAGATCATGAGAACAGAGGTTTAGGGGCGGGAAGGCCAATCCTCACAGATGAGGTGATCAAGGCTCCCGAGGTGAGTGGCTCAGCCAGAGTCACCCCGAACGTTTGCAGCGTGGCTGGATTTAGCAATCTGATCCTGAGTCCAGGGCACTTTCCTCCCTCTGCATGGGGATTAGTTATCCCTCCCAACTTTGTGTCATCCAAGTGAATGGTGAACAGGACAGGGACAGTTTCCTTGTGGGTAAATTGAGAAACTTCACACAGTGGTTTATCCCAACCCTTCCAGCTCCTGTGAGTAATCAGTCTCCCTTTGCCAGACACCAGAGACTCTGCCCGTCTCCCATGCCCAGATCCATTGCCTGGGGCGCAATGCTGTTGACAGTGAGAAAGTATTTTAAGAAAGTTGAGCCATCAGTGATACTAGCTTTTGACTCAGACAGGGCTCAGTTCTCACTGTTGGGCCTTTAATTAACAGAGTCAATCATCACCCACCAGCCCCCCTTCTCCTGTGGTCCCCAACATTCTTTAATTTCAAAGGACAGACTCCTCCCACCAACGGCAGGCAAGCAGGTCTTGGAATCAGTGACAATGCTGGCCACATTTCCCATCCAGCTCAGGGATGCTTCTCCAATCACCTACCTGGAAGGGCTTGTCTGCTCCTGCATGGAGCAGACTTAGAGAATCTCACCTTCCTTCATTCTCCTCACTCCCTATCCAGCAATCAGAGGGCCTGTTCTGGTGCCCAGGGGCCAGGAGGGGCACAGAGGAGAGAAGACTGCTCTCCATTTCCTCTCAAACAGAGCTATTGTCTGCATTTCCCTCTAGAACAAAGAAGATCCCATTCTCTGGCCCCCCTCCTGGACTGGCCACTTCCTCTGGTCCTACTCCAAACACAATGAGTGCCCATTGATTAGACTGGTTGGCCTATCAAGGTGGGCCCCATGCTTATCAGGATTTCACAAATGGTGTGCAGGGAAGCTGGCTACTTTGATTGCCAATTGCCGGCTCCTAATCAGATTCCTCGTCTCCAAACAGTGGTCCTTTCAGAGGGCCCCCTCCCCTGCCCAGGAGATCAAAGTCAGAGCCAGGCTCCCTATCTGTAGGGAAGCTCATTAGAGAGACGTTGTCAGGGTTATAATCGGGATTCGCTTTGACTTCTGGATTCCAAGGCTTTTCCTTTCCTATCAGCCTGGGAGGTCCTAAGTGAGAAGAACAAAGTAGGCCAGAATGACAGATGGGCATTTCAGAGCTTGCTGGCCCCACCCAGAGAGGGGCCTCCAGGGACCTTCTCCTGGTGATTCTCTTGCCTGGAGGTCATCAGCTTGCCCACTTCCTCCTCCATGGGAAGCAGCTGTTGGTACCTCATCTTGGGCTGGGCCAGAGCCCTCTGTCACCTCGCTCCTCTGTCATCTGAAATCAGAGAGAACATTAGAACTGGGAGAGGGTCTGAGAACATGGAATGTCAGAGCTGGGAGGGAGCTCAGAACAGGGAATGTCAGAGCTGGGAGGGAGCTTAGAACAGAGAATGTCAGAGCTGGGAGGGACCTTAGAATGTTGGAATTGGAGAACCCTTAGAACACAGAATAGAGAAAGCTTCCCTTGAGAGGTTACCTTCCAATGTGGACCAGAGGCTCCCCTAACCACCTTGTACCAAGAGAGAGAGAGTCAGTGGCTTCGGTGAAGGGTCCCCTGCCATCACCCCAGCCCCATGGCAGGCTATGACTTCTGTCTTCTCAATAAGGAGCCCGGCTGGGTGGCATGGGGCCACGTTTCAATGTCTAGTGGCTTCGGGCCCCATTGTTGGGGGCCTTTCAGTTGTCACCACAAAACGTCCACCCCACTCTCTGGAGTGGTGGTGGGAAGGAAGGAGCATATGAGGCACCTACTATGTGCCGTGCACTGTGCCAAGGGCTTTACAATGATCTCATTACATCCTTGCAACCATCCTGGGAGGGAGGTGCTGTCACTATCCCCATTTTCCAATTGCGCAGACCCAGGCAGGCAGTGGTGCAGTGACTTGTCCAGGGTCACCCAGTTAGTAAGTGCCTGAGGTAGGGACTGAACTCAGGTTCCCCCCTTCAAACCTAAGTGATGGGTGAAATACAGAATTTGGGTAGGGATGCGTCCTTCCACCTCCTAGAGCTCCGAGTCCAATCAAGGAACATTTCCTAATTGTGTACCATGCACTAGGCATTGGGCTGAGCCCTGTCCTCAGGGAGCTCCCCTTCCACTGGTCTAGCACAGGCCAAGCTAAAGAAAGACAGACTACTGCCTGAAGCATGTTGGGGACAGCTCACTGTGCCTCAGGGATCAGTAAGTGCTCCCACTCCGGCGGGATCTCGGCTTTGCTGATGCTCTAGTTTTGAGAAGGTGATGGGGAATGTGCCCATAATGCAGACTAAGCCTCCAAGTGCACCAGGCATTTTCACGAGGCAGGCTGTTAAATGGGCAGCAGCAGACACCACAGTCCTGCCAAGTTCCCTGGGAGTTTTGGTGAGAATGGTAATGTTGGGGTGAAGGGCACTAGGGGACGCCGTAGTGCACAAAGTGCCGGGCTCACAGTCAGGAAGGCTCATCTTCCTGAGTTCAAATCCAGCCTCACTCTCTTATTAGCTGCGTGACCCTGTTTGCCTCAATTTCCTCATATGCTGAAGAAGGAAATGACCAACTATGCTAGTGCTTTTGCCAAGAAAACCCCAAATGGAGTCGTGAAGAGTCAGACTGAGAAACGCCTGAACACAAAAGCACTGAGGGAGGCTTCCTGGAGGAGACGCTTCTGCCCTGAGCTCTTTGCCCTCAGCTCCGCGGTCCCAGGTGCTGGCTTCCGCCATGGAGCCCGAGTTCATCATTCTGCTTCCCCATCACTCTGCTGGCCCACACTTGCAGCCCAGTGGGCCCCCAGATCATTTTCATGAGGACTGTCACCCAGACACAGTTTCTGTCCACTGGAATTTTCTTAACCCAAATAAAAGACTTTACCTTTGACCTTTTTCAATTCCACTGGATTCATTTTAGCCTATTGTGCTCTGGCTTGGAGATATCTCTTTGAATCCGAACTCTGTCATTCTGTGTGTGTGTGTGTGTGTGTGTGTGTGTGTGTGTGTGTGTGTGTGGTGTGTGTGTGATGTGTGTGATGTGTGTGGTGTGTATGTGTGTATGGGTGTGTGGTGTGTGCTTGTGTGTGTATGTATGTGTAGGGTGTGTGTGTGTGATATATGTGTATATGAGTGTGGTGTGTGTGTGCACACAGCTGTATGCAGTTTTGTATTTGTCCATGGGTATGTTTTGTGTGTATGCATGTGTGTGTGCGCACATGAGCATGTGTGTGTGGTTTTATCCTATGTTGAAACCAAAAGAGTCCTATTCAATAGCCATTTGAAGTCTAAAGGTTGCCAGTGTTTCCTCAACACTGTTAAACTAATTTATGATTTGATTATACAGTACTTATCTACGGAATCACGCACACTAGACGATACGCATTCTATCATTCCATAATACACAGCCAGAGTAGGCTGGCTTGTCCAGGGTCGAGAGGGTGGAGGCGGAAGGTGGGGAGCTTAGCAGCTGAGCCAGGTCTTCCTAGCTCCTTCTTGACTAAGGACGTTTCCCCTACTCTCGGTTTTTCAGCCACTCCAGCCCTTCATGCTCCCACTTGGGGTTTTCTTGGCCAGGATACTGGAGTGGTTCTCCATTTTCTTCTCCAGCTCATTTATAGATGAAGGAACTTAGGCAAGCAGGGTTAAGTGACTTGCCCAGGGTCACACAGGTAGCAAGTGTCTGTAGTCCTAGCCCAGTGTTCTATGCTTTGTGGCGCCACCTAGCTGCTCTCATAGTCTTTGTTCCTTCTAATTATGGAGAGGCTTGTGTCTGCTTCTCTCAGCTTCTTGTCCTGCTAGGAAGTCATTGAAAGCATCATGGGGGATTCAAGGGATTTGAGAGATGACCTAGGCCAGTTCTTATGCTGAGGCACCAAGAACTGTGAGATTATGGATCTGGAAAGGGCCTTCTACTCCAGTCTCCTCATTTAGAACCTCTAATAATGATTAAGTATCCACAGAGGTGAGATTGGAATCCAGGTCCTCTGACTGCAGAAATGACTTGCCCAAGGTCCTGTAGCTAGTTCCTGGCACAGGTGGGACTGGATCCCATTGCTTATCCCAATCACCGTAAGCGTACAGAACTCTGCCCAAATCCTCGAGCCCGGCCTTGGTGTTTTGTCCTGGCCTCTCTCGATTGTGATAATGTTATCATGCTGTGCAGGCTAGGGAGGGTCAGAGCTTTCGTCACCTCCAGAAATCTGCAGCCTGGCAGTCTGCATGTGAGGTCAGGAAGTCATAGCATGGCCAAAGCAGTCACAGCACAGGCTCCTGGCAGCGCCAAACCTGGGGCGTTGGGGAGGCTAGAGCAATCCTTCTTCCCATCACAGGCTGTCTATCTGTCCAAGAGAGCCAGGTGATAACCTGAGGGCAGGGCCTAGGCTTTGCCCTCTTCACTGGCCCCATGGGCCCAGTTGGGTGCCTTGTACCTGTGAATGGGACCCACTCCCCTGAGGACCGAGGGCTCTGGGCACACACAGCCTGGGATCTATCTGCGGGGAGCACCCCTTCTCTGCTCCCCTCACCACCTGCCTCTGGAAAGCTTAGCATGTAGCTCACATGAGAGAAAAGTGTCCCCAACAAATATCTAAGACAATAGAGCACATCAAGACAACTTTTATGTTACTCTACAGATAGAGTTCCAAGTGTGGAGTCAGGAAGACCTGAGTTCAAATCCAGCCTCAGACACTTCTAAGCTGTGTGATTCTGGGCAAGCCCCTTAACCCCATGTACCTCAGTTTCCTCATCTGTAAAATGAGCTGGAAAAGGCAATGGCAAACCACTCTAGAATCTCTGCCCAGAAAACCCCAAATGGGACAGGACTGAAATGACTGAAGAAGACAACAGTGTGTAGCAGAAGTCAGTGTCGTGTCTTGACATTCTGCTGTGTCCCTTCTTCCCTCTAGGACCCCAAAGGGGCCTCCAGCCTTAGGTCCCCCCGCCAAGAGCTTGGGCTACATTCAGAAGGGGGCTGTGCTTTCTGGCTCACCACGAGCCTGGCTGATGAGTCATTAGCAGCCGCCCCAGAGGCACTTGGGAATCACTGGAGATTTATGTGTGCAAGGTCACAGCATAGTCAGGCTGCCTTCAGGATTATAAATCTGGCAGTTGTGCAGAGGGTGAATTGGAGGAGAGAAGCATCGGAGGCAAGTAGACCCCTTTGAAGCCTGTTCCAAAGGCCAATGAGAGGCATGGAAGGTGGTGGTCATGTGAGCAGAGCTGAAGTGGCTAGATGGTGCAATGGGCCGTGACACACTTGGAATCAGCAAATCCTGAGTTCAAGTCTAACCTCAGGCACTTATTAGCTGTGTGATCTTGGGCAGGTCACTTTACTGTACCTGGGTTTCCTCATCTGTAAAGTGGCACCTACCCCCCCAGACAAATGAGACCATATTTGTAAGGTACTTTCCAAATCTTTGTAAGTGCTGGCTAGCTTCTTTGGTATTGTGTTAGCAGAGTAGAATCAGGAAGACTCATTGAGGGGCTGGATGAGATGAACATAGAAGAGTGAGATTGGGCAATTAGAAAGATGCCCAATCTCCCGGCAGAAAAGGTGAGGTTAGAAGCCCAGCTTCTGTGGGGGCACATTGTGCCTCACCCTCCCAGGAGGAGGGTCAAATGAGGCTTGGCTGGAAGCTGCCATGAGAGGTAGGGATTTGGGGGATATCTGCTGTGCCCACAGAGCTCATGGATCTCAAGGAGGCAAGTGCACAGATTTCTTTTATCATCTTTTGATAACGTTTCACTAGCTGACTGCATGACCTTGGCCTTACCTCTCTGGGCCTCAGTTTCCTTATTTGTATCATAAGGAATTTCCAACACCTCTCCTAGTTGTTAGTGCTCCATTTAAGCTAATTTTGTATTTATTGCAAGTCTAAATTTGTGCTCCCTTTTCCATGTGCCCTTGGGAGAACATGTGCTCTTTGAGAGCAGGGACAGATGTTTTCCCCTTTATTATGTCTGTGCCTAGCAAAGAGAGAGAAGGGGATGGGCAGGCATCGCATCGGAGCTGACTATCCTTTGGCAGTGTTGGCTTCCCTGCTGAATTTCCCTGAAGCCCTGCATGATGCCAAAGGCTCCTTCAGGGCTGAAGGGGGGCATTTTTCTTCTGTGTCTCCCTTACGTTGACATATGGGGCTCTTCCCCACTGCCCCTGCAGATGCTTAATCAATGATGTTCCTTCTAACTGTTTGTTGATTCAGTAAAGCTTTTATTGGGTCTAGTTTGCACCAGATCCAGTCTTAAGTTAGTGATGTCCCTGAATTTATTTCCGTTGGGAATTGCCCTGTGTTTACAGAACGGGATTCCTCCCAGTGTGGCCCTTTGTCTAGACTCCAGGCAAGGCCCTGGCTGTTTTCTTTCCTTGGCTTTTATTAAGCTCATGCCAGCCTTCACTAACATCTATTCTGATCTGCCTGGAATCATTCCTATTACTTGATCCCAACAATGCCTCCTTCCACTCTACCCCCCAAACACATGGGTAATGTTTTGTCAGGTAGGAGCTGGTTTCCAGGAAACACCAGCTCTTCCAGGGACAGTTTCCCTCCTCCATCCTGTCCACAAATTGTCACCTCTGGTTATCAAAATTGACCTGGCCTTTTGACATGCTGGCACCATAATGGGGAGGGGATGTTACCCCTAGCCAAAAGCTCTGATCTGAGAGATAGCTCCAATAATCTTAAATAGACCTAGGCAGAGGACCCTGGTTCTCTCAGATGAGCCCACAGCTCACTGCCTGCCTCTGCCCCTTATTTGGGCCAAGTCACTTTCCTTTGGGGTTTTCTTGCCTCATAGGCAAAAAAATGGGGAAAATGGAGAGCTGGGAATCCTTGTAGTGGTTCATCAAGTTGATTGGATAAAAGATATATAAGAACTCTGATAAATCCAACGACCATTCCTGATTTCAGGGGACCAGAATTGCAGCATGCTCCAGAGAGGCAGATTTAGGAGACAGAATGAGACAGATCTTTTTATAAACAGCCAATGAGGAACTCTATTCTCCTAATTATGCATATTAGTGATAAGAAATGTGACTTTTTTTCCTTTTCTTCCAATGGGGTATAGGTAGGATGGAGGAAAAGAAATTGCTGTTCATTAAAAAAAACAGTCATATGAAGACAAGGGCCTTCTAGAGATGGCTGACAACCCCTGCTCTCCCACGTGAGGTCTCTGTGTCCTGAGGGCTAGTTACTGCTATTCTGCTACAACAGCCTGCTTGTGAAATCTTTATAAAGTAAAAACAGAGCAATCGAACTGTAAAAAATATTTTCAAAATGAAGAGTGGGGTATGGATGAAAGGAAGGAGGGATGGGAGGGAGAAAGGAAAATGGGAAGGAAGGAAAGAAAGCAAGAAAGAGGGAAGGAAATAAAGAAGGGAGGGAGGGAAGGAGGAAGGGAAAGGAAAGGATGAAGGAAAGAAAAAAGGAGAAAGGAGGACAGAAAGAAAAAAAGAAGAAAGAAGTGAGGAAGGCAGGAAGGAAGGAAAGAAAGCAAGAAAGAATAAATGAAGGAAAGGAGGAAAAGAAGGAAGAGGAAGAGAAAGAGGAAGGAAAAAGGACAGAAAGAAAAAAGGAGAAGGAAGGGGAAAAGGAAGGAAGGAAGGGAAAGAGGGAGGGAAGGAGAGGAAAGAAAGCAAAAAGGAGAAGGAAAAAAGAAGGAAGCAAGCAAAAGAAGGGAGGGAAGAAGGCATCGCTGGATGAGGGGCCTTCGCCTGTGTGTGGCCCCTTTGGCAGTCAGTCTGGTGAAGCCTGTGGATCCCGTCTGAGAATCATGTTTTTAAATGCATAAAAGTGAGATGTAGGATTAAGAAAGAAGCCATTGATGAATAAAGTCACAACAATATTTTAGAAGCAAGTCCACGGAGCCAAGGCTGGGAGCCTGGGCTCCGGGATGTCTCCTCCCCGGAGCTCTTTTAGCAGAGATGAGATAATTCTTTGCACACGTTAGTGGGTGTGGGTGACCAGGTATGGTTGGTTGTGCTGGGCCGGCCTGAAATTCTCGGATGCTGTGTTCAGGTCAGGGCATCAGTGCCAAGGTCACGTGAGCCTTGATCCTCAGGGCATTCAGAAATGTGGCCTTCCCGAGCCCTCAGAGCAGCCAGGATCTGCCTGGAGGTGCCCCTGATCTACTCCCCATTCAGCCCTGATGGCCCTAGCGTTCCCCTGCCCCATCCACCCACCCCCAATTCTTGCTGAAAACATAGTCAGGCTTTACTATTATGATGTAATGCAGTATCATGTGTCCAGAGCCTTCTTCGATCCGTTCCATCTGCTCACACAGAGATAGGGCTGAAAGCAGCCCCATCTGGCCAATTGAGGCTTCCTCATTCCGGGAGGGACCTCAGCTACCTGTTGCTAGGCTACTCTAGCAAACAGTGTCTGTTTCTAAACATTTCCTCTTAATTGAAGAAACTGTTGCTTTGAAACGTCCAAGAGAAGGTTACAGAGGTCTCAGAATCCTCTAACTTTTTACTGAGGGCAGTATTTCTGACAGTCTTAAAGGAAGCAGCTGCCAGCCCCCTGTTCTTCTGTCTGTTGGAGGCTCCAGGACACTCCAGGAAAGGACTGTTTGGGGGAACAGGCAGAGCTGGATGGCATCTGGGGGCACTCATGGGAGGGCTCCATGTCTGTGGCCATCCCCTCATATAGGGGTAATATTTTTCTAAGCTCGAAGTCAGGTTGAGCCGCCCCTTTGGTATTCAGGGACTGAGGGAGAAGAGCAGGTACAAGGGAGGGGATCATAGGTGTGGAACTGGAGTTCCTCAGGGTCCTCCCTTTACAGATGGGGAAACTGTGCCCCCAGAGGTTAAGGAAACTAGCTAGCATCCATGTGACCACTGAGAGAAAGGCAAGGTTGGGGTGCAAGCCCTAGCTCTCTGACTCCCAATTCAGTCATGTTTCCACTGGGACATGAGACCCCTGATGTGCTAAATTTGGATTTGTGTAAAAGATCCTCTTCCTTTCTCCCTCCCTCCCCTTCCTTCCTTCCTTCCAGCTCTTCGGGTCAAGCTGTTCAGTCATCTTTTTTTTTTTTTTGTAACCACCTGAAAATATCCCTTCAATCTCCTTTGCCGGGGGAGGGAGAGGGAGAGAGACAGAGAATAAGAAGGGTGATGATGGTGATGGAGGAACCTACTAGAAGAAATAGGAGAGGATGTAACCATGACTCCAAATGGAAGAGTTAGCTTTGGTGAGAAGGGCCACTTCGTCAGAGACTGGGGCAAAGAGGGAGAGAATACAGGATAGTATCGAGGGCTTTTGATGTGTAGAAGAGTAAGTAAGAGTAAATGTGCTTGTTTACTTAGTAAAGTGTGAGGTAAAGTCTGCTTAGAGAAAGGGTAGAAGGTACTAGGTTTGAGGAGGGAAGAGAAGAGTTAGAACAGCCATGAGAAGAATGCCGTGCGCTAGCGGAGGCTTCGTTAAGATGACCTAATGAATTTCTAGTGAACTTCGCCGACTTGGCTGTGTGACATCCTTTAGCTCCGGTGGGAGCAGAGAAGGAAGATGGCAGGCATAATCAGGGTTCGGGGCTTGGTCCAGCACTGGTGGTGGGACAATGGAGCTATGTCAGGGCATATTCTGGAATAGAGGAGAATGTGCAGCTGAGACATGGAAGGAGGGAGGCCATGTAGCCAGTGAAGTCTGGAGGGCCCCAAACTGGGGAGGGGCTGGAGAAGACCAGGAATGGCTTTAGGAGGATGGGCTCCTTTAACAGATGGAAGGCTAGGATATGGGCGAACAAAGGAATTTCAGAGTTTGTCACCATAAAAGTAGAACCCACAAAGCCAGGAATCAGCAGTTTCCTATGGAGACCATGGGTTCTGGGCTACACAATTTATCCTATCTTCAGGAAGCCTTCTACAACTTTAAAAAAAAAAGATTCATTGATGCCTTTTATTTTAATGTCACAGCTGTTTCCAGATACACAACATCCCTCTCCTTGATGTCAATACAAAAGCCTCCCTTACAACAAAGTAAATGAGTTAAAGAAAAAAAACCAACTGTATTGTGATCAACACTCATCCTCCCTAGACCCCCACCTCTCTTTGGAGATTTGCAGAAATGAGTGGGACCTGGAGAGCCTACTTAAGAGTTAAAGAAGGACAACCCCTCCCTCCATGACACACCTGGAAAGTGGCCACCCACCCTTTGTTTCAAGACATCCAGCGAGTGGGGCTGGCTCTGTGTGTCCAAAACCTTTTCAACGTTGGAATGCCTGGGATCCTTAGGAGGTTTGGTTTTGCACCCCCCCATACACACCCCCAAGACTAAATTTGCCTTCTTACAACTCCCCCTCCCCCGTTGCTCTTGGTCCCGCCCTCGGACCAGGAGGACTGAGTCCCTTTTCCCCATGACAACACCCGAGGAAGCGAGGCTTTCCTACTGGAGTTTTCTCTTCTCCAGGTTAAATAGCCCCGTTGTCTTCAGTCACCTTACGTCAGCCAGCAGCTCGAGATCTTTCCCCATCTCGCTTCACGAGCTCTAGAACGAGGACTGAGCCCACCTGCAGACATTCCACCGGTACCTCGGTGGAACTCTAGCTTGGGGAGCTGGAAGAGAAACCTCTCGTAATTCAGCCCATGTGCGCAGCAGGGGTAAGGGTGGCTGCTGCACCGCACTGCTGACAGCCCACTAAATTCCCGGATCTCCTTAAAAACACACATGCTCTTAACTTGCCCATCTTGAAACTCCCAACTGTGAAACTGATAGGGTTTCTTTGGAGGGGGGAAGGCAGAGCAATTGGGGTTAAGTGACTTGCCCAAGGCCACACAGCTAGTTGTGTCAAGTGTCTGGGGCTGAATTTGAACTCACGTCCTCCTGACTCCAGGGTCGGTGTTTTATTCACCACAACACCTAGCCACCCCAAAACTGATATTTTGAAACGAAATATTAGGCTCTAGGTTTATTACTTTTATGATTCATATTTTTAGAGTAAGCTCCACGTCCTTACCTGTCAAGACCTTTTTTAGGATCCTGACCTGTCATCAAGCATGTAACTAGGTCACCCAGTTTTGTAACATGAGCCAATTAGATAAGCCTCTGTCCAGACCTTTGGGGCAGCATGGATCCCTTGGACACTCCACTAGAGACCTCCTGTCAGCCTGCTATAGATTCTTCTAGTTGGGCCATTCTTTCAGACTTGAATTGTCCAATGCACAGCTCTCCCTTTTCTACAAGAATAACGAGTCCCTTTAGCAGATACTTCATTTGAATCTATGTTAACCATTTCTAGCTTTCCCTTAACCTACCAGTTTGTAAACCCAGCACAGAAAGAACTAGATGAAGCCAGGGGCTGGAAAGACCTCCAGGAACAGAGTTCTTGCCTTCAGGGAACTGACATTCTAAGGGATTGTGGTCTCAAATGGAGTGAGAAGATTGATGCAGAATTGAAAGTAAGGAGGAGGGGCCATTAAGTGGTGCAGTGAATAGAGCACTGGCCCTGGAGTCAGGAGGACCTGAGTTCAAATCCGGCCTCACACACTTAACACTTACTAGTCATGTGACTTTGGGCAAATCACTTAACCCCAATTGCCCTGCCTTCCCCTCTCCAAAAAGAAAAAAAAATAAAGTAAGGAGGAGAGAAGTTTTGATCAATGGTATCTGTAAATCACTTAGTAGTACCTGGCCCAGAGTAGGCACTTAAAAATGCTGACTCCATTCTAAAATGATGTCCAGATGACTGCTCTTCTCTTCAGGTGATGTAGGAGAGCCCCACCGTTCAGGGCATCAGGATGTCTCAGGGTTGTTGGGGATGAACAAGGGCACTGATGCCATCTCCCATGTGAACCAGAACCCTCTCTAGAAGAGGACTTCCCAGTGGTCATCCAGCCTTGCATTGGAGACAAGAACGAGGAGCTCACCATCTTGGGGGGCAGGCTCTAACCATCAGGAAGGCTTTGCTGTTGTTCTCTTCCTGGGCCAGCCCCAACTTCCCTGATAGTTCCTTGGCCTGAGTCAAGAAGAACAAGCTGAATGCCTCTGCCATGGACATCCCTTTAGATCCTTGAACTCACAGGCACTGTTTTTTGTCTCCCATCTTCACAGAGGACCAATGGTGTCTTGGCTGGTGCATGAATTAGATTTAAGCGAGGCGGAACTGCGCAGCCATTGGCTTCACTCTCTTTTCCAGTGTCATCAACGTCCAGTGGCCGGACAAAAGTCCAGATGACCGATGAAAGCCAGGATGCAGTGGATGATGGCCTTGCATCCTCAAGGTCCGACCAGTCTCTAAGCACCCCACAGCACCTGCTTCCACCGCCCTCGTGGCTATTAGACAGATTGTTCTCATCCGCCCATTCCATCATGGAAGGCTTAATGTGCTAAGGGTAGACGCACCCCTGACTCACCACTGGGAGTGAGGCCTGCTGGTTGTCCTTAGCCCCTCTACTTAGATGGTTCTACCCTATCGTGGCTGCTGACCATATTACAAGTTCTTGGTACCCAGGTGGGAGCTAAATGACGGGGGTCACCAAAGGTGGACCAGCAGCCCTCACCCCAAAGGTGCTTGTCCTCCCTGAAGACCTTTGCCCCAGACATGTCATGGATAGGCATAGAAATTTAGATGATAGATAGAGGTTCTAGACCTCCCTGAATACCCCATACATTCCATTCAGATACCATTAGGCATCTAGAACATCTAAAGTCAGGAAGTTGTGAGTTCCAGTCCTTCCTCAGACACTTCCTAGCTGTATGGCCCTAGCCAAGTCACTTAACCTCGGCTTCAGTTTCTCCTCTGACAAATGGAGATAATCACAGCACCTGCTTCCCAGGGTTATTGGGATGGCCTTGGTGAAGTGCTTGGCAACTTTAAGGCATTGTAGAAATGCGTTGTTGCCATTCGTGCCATTTGCTGGGCAGACAGTTCTCCAGTGCCCTGCCTCTTCTCTGACTGAGGAGGACCAGTTCCTTCTCTACACCCTCCTAGAGGCGCAGCCACTGCCCTCCAGGGGCCGCCATCACCGCCTATCCCAAATTGGACCAAGATGAGTTTCCTTGCCTCTCCCATCCCACTGCTGACTCAGGCTGAGGCTTTGTTGGTGTTTAGTTGTGTCTGACTGGCCCTGACCCCATTTGGGGTTTTCTTGGCAGAGATACTTGAGCAGTTTTCCATTTCCCTCTCCTGATAGCTTTATAGATGAGGAAACTGAGGCCAACAGGGTGAAGTGACTTGCCCAGGGTCACACATCTAGTAAGTGTCTGAGACCAAACTTGAACTCAGGAAGATGAGTTGTCCTGACTCCAGGTCTCTGTGTGCTATGGCACCACATAGGGCCTTCCTATACCACTGCTGACTCAGCTGGAGGCTTGCAGTCCACTAAAACCCCCAGATTCTTTTCAGACCACCTGTTATCATGCCCCACTCTTACCCCACAAAGGGAAATGTGGAAGAAGCGTATGGCTGGTACCAGCCCAGAAGAAAGGCCCAGGGTGTTGGATGGACTGCTCAGTAATTTAGCGTGTCACCTTCTCAATTTCACACCATTTATCCTTATCGGAGCTGGACCCTCCTTCCTAGCTGTCATCTGAAATGTCCATCTTTCCTCAACCATGACTTTCAAATTCCTAATGATATTTGTTTGTTTTGATTGAACAAATATGTCATGGGCCCGAGGGTGGGAGGGAGTGTAATTGGTTACAGGCTGCTGGCGGTGGGGAGGGGAGGGAGGCTCTCCATTTTCCAGAGTGGGGCTTCGGGGTCCTGACAGCAGGGGAAGATCCTGAAGCCTGATCAAAGTGAGTGCCTTTAGCTGCCAGTCTCTTCTGAGGAGCTGGGAGGGGCTCCGGGCACCACAGAGGCCCAAGCTTGAACAGAAGTTTAAAACAACAAGGCCCACTCCAATTTTCAACAGGATTGTTTAATGTTCAAAAAATGGAAAAAATCTGCCCTTCCTCACCACCCCCCATAACCACAGGAAGCAAGGCCGGATCAGGAGGGGAAAGAGCCTGCTGGCCTCCCAGGCCTTGGCTCCAGAGCGAACGGTCCCAGGGTTCTCCTCTCATGGCTGGGCATCTCCCTGCCCATCTTCTGGACCTGAAATCATGCCCAGAACTTGGAGAAAAGATCTTCTCTCTCCATCTTATCATCTCATGATTTTTCCCAGCACACACTGGGAATGGTGAAGGTCCTCGTGCCAAGAGCTGCTCCGGATTCCAGGCGATGTTTTCCAATAATTAGGAGCCCCGATGGGTCTCTTAAGGATCCTTAAAGGGTTCCATATGCAGACAGCCAGATGGAGCACAGAGATGAACACTCTTCATTTCAGGCCATGGGGCCTGGCAGCTCACATCTTTTGGCCGGCCACTGGAGAGCTGGCTGCAGGGGTCAGGACGATGTGACCATTGGCTCCTTTTGGAGAGGTGTTCCATCTCTCCCTGGCCCCCATGGGGCTTCCCTGGCTAACAAGCCCACCAGCCAAAGGGCAGGATTAAAAAACGAACCCCCAGGCTCATTACATAGGGGTATAGGTCATGACCACCATTACACCTCAAGAAAGAGGGGAATGCCATGATATCTCTCCAAGGAGTGGCCCAGCAAATAGCACATCTTTCCTGGACACTCTGTTATACCAGTCCTCAGTGACAGGAAGAGGGACTGATCCTGAGATTCCATTAGGAAGAGGAACCCCCAGATGAGTAGAGTCCCTCCTCCAATTCAGATATCCCTTCCCTGAAAATGATAGCTTGCTGGAAGGTGAGATATTGAGAGCAGGAGTCATGGCTTTCTTTTATCCCAGGTCTGGTGTGCAGTGCATCGGACGTGTCTGTGGATGGAGAGTTCACAGGGCACTCTGAGGTTAAAGGACTTGTCCATTGTCATTCCATTGGGTAGTATCTGTCAGAGCCAGGGACTTCTGCACATACCTTTTGTAGGGCATGGGAGTGCATAAGCTTCTGTGGAAGGGGGAGGTCTGCTGAAGTTCTTTCACGGCTCCTGAGAGGCAGGTGCTGGTGCAGACAGAGTGATGTCACTGGAGGTAGGGAGACTGGTTCAAATTCTCCCTCTGACACGTATAACCTGTCTGTCCCTAGGCAAGGTGCTTATGCTGGCCTCAGTTTCCCCATCTGTAAAATGGGGATATTACAAGACCCTGTGAAACTTGAACATGGCAGAATGAGCCCCCATGGCTGCCTCCTCCTTTCAGGGACATGGGGTGGGACACATGATTATCCTTCATCATGTACGCCAGGAGATGGGACTCACATGAGTGTGGCATCTTGGTCGCTGAGACTGCTGAGCTATGGGGGCCCTGGCACAGACCACTGCCCACAGCAGGAGATAATTAGGCAGAGACGCCGTGCCTCCTGCTAACATCCCAAGATTCATGTGGATGTGCCCTTGGGCGAAAAGCTGCTGCCCAGCAGCCACCACAGGACTAGGCGCCAATCCAGCGGCTTAGCTACTGGCCACTTGGTTACTCTTCACAGAGATCAATGGGAGACTACCTCTGCCCATGAGCAGTGGGGGAGGAGATCTGGAAGCCTCGGTGTCCAGGTCAGGGGCGTGACTCTGAGCTGGCCAAAGCCTCGGAGGTAAGGTGCTGCTGGGTGCTGAGCTCTGTGCCTCGACTTCCTGTCCTGTAAAATGAGGGGCTTGGCATCCACGTTTTCAGAGGTCCCACCCAGGTCTGAACTTAAGGCTCTTGCTCTGACCCCTTCGCTGTGCACAGAAACTGAGGCCCAGGGAAGGCAAGAAAGGTGTCCAGGATCATTCAGGGACCAAGTCCTCAGGGCAGGATTTGAATGTAAGAGCCCTGGCTGGGGAGTTTGCACATCCAGGGGCTCATGGAGAGGATTGCTGCCTGGGAGTAAAGAACCTGGGTCTGAGCACTCATGCCACTACCTCTCTTCGGTCCTCTTGGCTCTCCTGGCCTCAATTTCTCTCCGATGTCCATCATACATGATGATCCCTGCTTAGCCTTAACTTTCTCAGCTGTAATAGAAAGGTCTTTACTTAAAGGCTCCCCAAGGTCTAACTTGAATGGTCAAAGCAGAAGTAGGTTTGTTTTCTAGAATACTGGAGTTAGGCAGGTTAAAAAGTATCCAGTCCCTCCTTTAGACTCTGCTTGAATACCTCCCAGGATGAGGAACTCACTACCTCTAGTGGCAGCCAATTCCATTTTGGAACACCTCTGCCTGTTGGGATATTTTTCTTGTGTTTGGCCATGACTGATAGTGATATCTGCCTCAGATTTCCTCTGTGAGTTGTGTGTGGACCCTCCTTTGTCGATAGTCCTCGGGTGCTGAGAACACTTCCCCAGAGCTTCCTGCAGCTCCCCCAAACCTTCTGGGTTTCCTGACTCCATTCTCTGCCTGCACTCATTTCACAGAGGGTTAAATTCCTTCCTTTTCAGGCCCAGATGCTGGATTCTGGGTTGCTGGCTCATATTCGAATCACAACAAGGCAAAAAACCACAAGAGTGAGTTTCTCATGGAGGGAGGGCATATGTGCCCAGCTCATGTGACCAGCAAGCACTTAGTGGTACCCCTTGTGTTACTCCCTCAGTTTTGATCAGACAGCATTGATGTCCCAAATGGGCCTGGGGTGGGGATGCTCATCCTCCCCTGCCCTCCCAATTTGGCTTCTGCCTGAATCCCCTCAGGCTGTCCCAGTCTGAGAGCATCTCATGGAGGGGCTTCACAGGTGTTGTGACACATGGGTAAACTGAGGCTGGAAGAGAAGCCACACAGCTGCTGCTCTGTAGAGATCAGAACCCACTGCCCTGATCTGTTGGTCTTTCACTTGCTCTTGGGTTCTCCCATTTTTTCTTGGGCCCCAGGGCTCAGCTCTGCACAATCACAGGAGCATCATGGGGGTGCAAACTAATCACCACCAGCAGGGCCCCAGAAAGTGATCTCTTCTGATCCTCGCCTTTTACAGATGAGGGAGGTGAGACCCAGAGACAGCAAATGACTGACCAAAGGTCATGCGGGCTACAAGGCCACTGTGTTGAACTGTGGCCAAAAGGATGGAGCCCAGGCTGGAGAATTAGGAGGATTTGATTCAAATCTTCCTTCCTGCTGCTCAAGACTTAAACTACCTTGGTCAAGATGTCGAACCTCCCTGTGTCTCACTTTCCCCATCAGTAAAATGAGGGGCTTGGACTCAATGGCCGATGTGGTCACTTCCACTTCTAGAGCAGTCTTCAAGCTTACCCTATGGCCATGGCCATTTCCCCCAGGAGCCATCTTGCTGGGTGTTCATACTAAGTGGGATTGGAGGACCAAGTTGTCTCTGTTATCACAGAGATGACATCAGTGGTGTAATGGATAGAGCAGCTAGCCTGGAGTCAAGAAGCCCCAGGAGGGAAGAAAGATAGACAGAGACAGAAAGAGACAGAGACAGAGAGAGACAAAGAGAGAAAGACAGAGAAACAGAGACAGAGAGATACAGAGGCAGAGAGAGACAAAGAGAGAAAAACAAAGAGACAGAGAGAGACAGAGACAGAGAGACACACAGAAACAGAGATAGACAACAAAGACAGAGACAAAGAGACAGAAATACAGAGACAGAGATAAACAAAGACTAAGACACAAAAACACAGAGACAGAGAGACAAAGACAGAGACAAAAAGAAAGATAGAGAAAAACAGAGAGACAAAGACAAAGAGAGAGACAGAAGGAGACAGAGACACACAGAAACACAGAGACAAAGACAGAGACAAAGAGAGAAAGAAAGACAGAGGCAGACATAGAGACAGACAGACAAAGACAAAGAGACAGAGACAGACAAAGAGAGACAGAGAGAGACCAAGACACACAGAGGGAAACAGAGACAGGGAGACACACATAGAGAAAGAGAGAAAGAGACAGATAGTCAGACAACAGAGACACACACACAAAGAGAGAGAGAGAGAGAGAGAGAGAGAGAGAGAGAGAGAGAGAGACAAAAAGAAAGAGATAGAGAAAAACAGACAGAGAGACAAAGACAAAGAGAGAGAGACAGATAGAGACGGAGACAGACACATACACAGAGAAACACAAAGACAGGCAGACAACAGAGACAGAGAGAAGAGAGACAGAGATATACAGAGAGAAAAAAGAGAGATAGAGACAGAAAGAGAAAGACAACAGAGACATAGAGAGAAAAGAGGAGACAGAGACAGAGAGATTCTGTACCAGATGCCTGGATAACTGAAGTTGCTCACATCCTCAGTCCTTAGGAAAAGAAACCAGGGGAAAACGCCCAAGCCCCCAAACCCTGAAACATCCCAGTAAGGAGGCACGGTTGTCCCATTCATGGAACTGTTTGAGGAAAGAAAATCGCCAGACTTCTTTTTGTGGGGTAACCATACAATTCTAGACTTTTTGATCTAAGAGGCCTTGGAACTTGGCCACCGCATAGGGCGCCATAGTGATAAATGCAAACCGTGGCCTCTGCCTTGCTCACCTCACAGGCACAGTGTGTGTATTAGGTGAGATAACATCTGGTAGCCAGCCTGGTGTCATTAATGTGGTCTCCGGATGCAAGGTACTGGGGTGCTTTGGGGCTGGCTCTTCTCTAGGTACCAGGTGGGCTAGATGCCTGAGCTCCATTCTAGCTATGAGATTCTGTGAATCTGTCCTTCCAATGAGGAACCCAAGCCCTAGGTCTTGCCAAAGTCCCCCATGAAGCCTGAGGAAGAGCTGGGACCAGAACCTAAACACTCTGGCTCCCAAAATCTTACTCTGCCCACAATGTTCTCCTGTCTCTACATTCTAAAACTGAATCAACATGAGGAAAATCTTCATGGAATCAATTCTAAACCTTACCTGCCAACACTTCTTAAACCACTCACAGGCCTTGGCCATTTGATGATTGATCATGGAACACTTTGTATATTGACCATTTGGGGGCTAGAAAAGTTCTGAATGATATCCCCAAGCTCTGAGGACAGTGAGGATTAGACCCAAAGCCTTTCTTGCTTGGCATTCTGAAGCCTGGGACCCACTGACCCAGACTTTGAGACCCCATGAGTACTTCCACGTAACCCTGACTCATCTGAAGAGCTTTTGGGTAGAAGGTGTGATCGTGAGCCCACTGGGAGACGGAAACTTGAGGCTCAGCACTGGCAGACTGACCACTGGGAGATTATGGTTTGGATGATGCCAATGCATTCACAAATCCAAGAAAAATGGCCCATGGTCCTGTGTTCTGATGTTGCAGGGATATTGGCAGTGGGTTGGGAACCCAATCTAGATCTCAACAAAATCAAAGGTCGGAACAGGCAAAGACAGAGACAATGAGGTAAAGATGAAGTCCTTTCAGGAGTAAACACAACAGTCTACACCTTCAAAGGGGCCTGAGGTTTTGAATAGTTCAGCTATATGTAAAAAAAGACAATGGGATTTCCCCTAGAAAATAGAATGACTCAGTTCCACTGTCCCCACCATTCACCCGCATAATCCGCTGAAAATCATTCCTTTAATGATGACACCAATACCACTGGCAACAATAATAGCCGACATTTGTATAATGCTTCCTATATTGAGGCTCTTCGATAAGGGCCTAGCAATTATCTCCTCTCATCTTCACAACAACCCTGGAAGGCAGGTGAGGAAACTGAGGGAACAGAGATGAAGTGACTTGTCCAGGGTCACACTGCATATCAGCGTCTGAGGGTGGATTTGAACATGTCATCTCTGTGACAAATGCGCTGCCATCCAGCACTGGGGTACCGCCTGTAGCTGTGCATCGCCCTAAGTAAAGGTGGGGTCCTTCACTCCATTTATGTTTATGTACTGAGCTTGAACTTCTCCTATAGAGCCAAAGCAAACTGTGCAGAATGAAGACGCCCTCCTCTCACCTCCAGCTTGGAATCTACATGGAAAAGCTCATTTAGGTAGAAGTGTATAATTAAAAAAATTGATTACAGCATAATGATGAGAAGATACTATCTGCAATCTCATTAGCTCCAGTCCGACCTATTGAAACAAGCTGCTGATTCTGAGAAATGAGAAGAGGATAAAAGCAGTGGCATTGAATCTGACTGCCAACATTCCTTAGAGAAATGTAGGTGATGTCAGGGTGACTGCAGGGAAGCTGGAAGACGCCTCGGCTCCTTAGCAAGCAGAGACACAGGTCACCCAATGGTGGTACATGACCTAGAATACCAGCCCAGGGACTTAGGGGCCATCTTGTCCACCCCCCTAATTTTAAAAACTAGGAAACTAAGGCCCAGGAAGGGCTGGGGTCTTGCCCAAACCATCAAGTATCAGAGCTGGACCTAGAATCCAGGCCTTGGTTTCTGGCCTCAAGACCTCATAGAATCACAACATAAATAATCATTCCAAATACAGCTAGTCAGTTATCAAACATTTATCAAGCACTTACTATGTACCACATGCAGTGTTAAGCTCTGGGGATCCAAAAGGAGGCAAAAGACAGGCCCTGCCCTCAGGGAGCTCCCAGGTCACAGTGCGAGACAATCTGCACATCACCGTGCACCACCAAGCCACGGACAACATGTAGGCAGGAGGATCCATAAAGTCCTGTTCCCCCAACAGCCCCGCAAGGCAGAGAAGGCAGCAGGTAATGTTTCCATTTCCCAGATGAGGAAGCAGAGGTTTGGAGAGATTCCATGATTGACCCGATGTCCCAGCACAGGCCAGTCCTGGAGCCAAGGTTCACTGACTCCAGATTCAGCACTCTCTGCCCTGGCACTTCTGGGTCTCATGGTGTCTGAGCCATCTTGGAATGCCCAGGAAAGGTGAGGAAAGCATGAAAAGAAGGCGCCAGGTGTGGATGCGGCCATGCTGCTGTGCTCCATTCAGGAGACTTCCCAGCACACCAAGCAGGGTCAGAACAATAGTGGTTATAATTTCTCTGGCGCTTTATCTGTGTTGTTCTATTGGAGCCTCTGAACAACCCTGTAAATGAGATGATAAAGGTTGTTAGTGTGATTATGGCATTTTCACCAGAATTTGGGAGGTGAGGAACCTGGGCTAGAAAGGTTATGGCTCATGCCTGTGGTCATACAGCTGGTAAGGGTTGGGGATGCAATCCCCACTTTGGGGCACTCTTTATTCCAAGTCCAAGGAACTGTCTGGGCTGTATAGTGTCAGAACTGGTCACCCAGGTTGAAACTGGTCAAGTGGCGATTCAAATCCAGCTCTCTGACTGCAAATCTCGATGTGCCACTCCCCTCCTCTGCTTTGGGAAGCTCCCATTTCAGGGGGCTCAGCATCAGAGGGGATGGGGGAGAGGGATAGATATGGCTTCCCCAGAGTCACTATGCCATGGGCCATAATGACAGGGCCCTGGCCTCTGCATTTAAGTTGAAAGGAGATACAAGTCCTGTCTTCTTTGCCCCAGCTCCAGACCACTAGCATCCCATAATAAGAGAGGAAAGCGCTTCTGGCTGGTCCAGTCTGTGAAGAACCTCCCACCAATAAGGGCCCTTTGGCTGTTTCTCTTTAAACTTTGTTCAGGGTCTCTGTTTGCCCAGAACATCAGGCCCAGGGAAGAGGGCCGAGCCTGGGACACGGTCGCCTGCAGTGGTGACTCTTCAGAGACAGTGGAAGAAGCATCCTTTTCCCCACAGTGAAATGCACCCCAGGACAGAGAAACCCCATCATGCCAGATCTGCATTAGCTTCTTCTCTCACAGGGAAGGCTCCCAAAGGCAGGGATGGGGAGCTCAGGGTGGGGATTGGCAGGAGTCAGAGGGAGGCTCCAGTATTAGGGGTAAGGGGGCAGAAGGAATGACTTGGCATGGTCTCCACATGGGGCCAAATTGTGAAGAATCCTGGTTTCAGGGCACAGCTCCATATCTTGTTCAGCCCCATACATTATAAGCTTCTGATGTTCCTGGAGAGGATCCCGCTTTTTCTCAGGGTTGGCACCAGCACCTGTCAGTGGACATTGCAGGCGATCAGCCCTTACCCCAGCTGCAGCCTGGAGGTCCTCACATTTCAATGAGCCAAGGTTTGGGGTTGTTTGTTTTAAGGAGGAAGCCCCAGGGCACACTCCACAGGCTCTCCTTGACCAGTCAGCCTTGGATCTGCTCTCAGATGGGGCCAATGATCTCTTCAGATGAGGACAGGGGCCCTGACCAGGGGGACTAACATTTGAGAGCGCCCAGTGCGAAACAGTGGGAAGCATCCTGACATTGGCATCATGGGATATGAATCAGGATCCTGGTTCAGACTCTTGCTCCCTGGGTGATGTTGAGGAAGGACTGTCTTCTCTCTGTGCCTCAGTTTTCCCATTGGATGAAATGATCTTTAAGGGTCAGCTCCTTCCAACTCTCAGTTCTCGTGACATACCCAGGGAATCGCTAGTTCGGGCTCCATCCCATAGGTCTCCACCTCTGCTGTCCCTCAGCTACATCTGGCACATCTCCTGACTGTTCCTGCACCAGGTCATGGCTTGTCTGCCCATCACCAGCATCTTCTGCAACGAGGTTCAGGGAATCACAACTTCTCCTAAGTGTTCTAAGAGTCATTCAGCATGCATTAAGGACTAAGTGCTGAGCCCTGGGGATACAGAAAAAGGTAAATGATGGGCCTGCCCCCAGGGGATCACAGTGTGCAGGGGGAGACAATCTGAACATACTAGAAGAATCAAGCCATAGACTGAATCAATTGAGAGACAGGTCAGAGGGAAGGCCCTTGGGCTAAGGGGGGCTGCAGAAGGCGATGGGACTGGCAGAAGCTGGGAAGGCAGAGATGAGGAGGGAGAGGGAGTCAGGAGCTGTCCCTTTCAGACTGCCTTGAAGCAGCAGATGAAGACAGAATCTCGGAATTTCTTGGATTATTTTTCTCCAATTATATTATCATATTGTATATCGTTATACTATCCACATTGTCCCTCTTCTACAGCAAACATGGTGCTGAATGTCTTAGAAGGAGGTAGAGCAAGAAAAAACAAACCAGGTAATTTCTCCTTACAGCAAAAAATGTGAAGTGACCTTCATAAAGGCTCTGCCAACATGGGGCACTGTGGGAATGTTGGCTACTCCCTGGGTCGGCATTGTATAGGGAGCCCCTGTGGACTTCTCCCCACCAAAGCACACTGGCACGTTCTCTGGAACTTAGAATCTCAGAGAGTGGCTTGGGCCACTGGGAGGTTGACTTGCCCAGGGTCACACGACCAGAATATGTCTCATGAAGGAGACAGGTCTTGAAGCCAAATCTTAGCTCTGAGGCTAATTCTCTACCCACCAAAACTTTAATAATAATGAATACTAATAGTTATTTTCTTACCAACTAACTTCATGTGGTTCTGTAAGGCTTGCAAAGCACTGTACACAGAACCTCTTAATACATCTGTACAATAATCTCCTTCCAATGTGGACTTCCTGGTGCTGAGCTTGGTCTAGTTCAGCCCTGAGTTTCATTTTGGGTGCTTAAATTATGTCAGGGACTGAGGTGATACAGTCACCATGTGCACTGTCTCTGTTCACTGCTGATGGGGGCAAATCACTCAAAAGGCTCCCATTTCAGTCCCGCTTGTCTTCTGTTAGTCAGCCTTTGGCCACTTTTGTCTCTGAATGTCCTCAGTTGGGAATATGACTGTCTCAGGTCTGGCCTGTGACTTTAACTTGTCTTTTACTGCTCTATGAGGAAATACAGCTTGGAGTCTTCCATTGTCTTCCTGCAGAACATTTTAGAAGTGAACTTGTATCTATTTATAAGCAAACTCGAAATCAGTTTTGCTTTTAACTGACCAGTTTGTGCTCTTGGTGGGGAGATCAACCATTCGCTGCTCATGCTTATTTCTGGACCCTTTTCTCCTTGTTGTGGGAGCTGGGGTGTCCCAGATGATGATGTTTGGTTGTTGTTACTGTTGTTATTCAGAACTATGATGTCATATATATCCCACAAACACACATATTGGTGTCTAATGGTAGCCATCTCTAGGGTGGGGGAGGGAGGGAAAAAGTCACATGATACTTTTGTTGTATATTTGAAAGGAATAGCAAGTTGTACATAATAGATCTGCAGTTTCAGGGGAAATCCTTTGCTTTTCTATTGCACTTTGTCATGGAAATGCTTGTTTTATTTTTTTTTTAAGTTTGAAATAAAAATAATGTTGGGAAATTAATTTCCTCTTCTTTCTGTAAATAGATGTCCAAAATTTTAATGTAGACAGATAAGAATCTATATGTATATGACACATATATGCCATAATATACACATATGTGGACATGTCATCTTTCTATGTACTGATTTTAGCTGTTGTTCTAAAGAGTCAATGGTGTGACTGCACAGAAAGTGCTTATTCCAGAATGCCTCCCATGTTCATTACCAGACTTTCTCTGTCAGTTAAGATAGTCTAATATTTTTCAATGTTATCTAATTTATAAAAAAAAATAAGAGCCATTCCCTAATTAATAAATGGTCAAAGGATATGAAAGGCAGCCATTGAAACTTTATGCTTCCTCTCTTTCGACCTCTTGGTTGATCATGAAATTTTCCTCCTTCCACAGATCTGAAAGGCAATGTCTTCTTTCTCTAATTTATTTGTGATGACCTTTTATGTTTGAGTCCTGTGTCCATCTATAGCTTATCTTGGAAAAATATCCAAGCTGTCAATATCCATATGGAAATATTCTCCAAATCACTAATAATTAGAAAAATGCAGAATAAAATAACTGTGAGGTTCCACCTTCCAGTTATCAGACAGGCAAAGTTGATAAAAATGGAAAATGACAGTTGTTGGAGGGGCTGCAGGAAAACAGGCACATGAATGCATTGTTGCTGGAGCTATAAATTGATCCAGCCATTCCCAAAAGCAATTTAGAACTATGTCCCCAAAGTCACTAACTTATGCATGTTCTTTGACCTAATGATACCACCATTGGGATCATACTCCAAAAAGATCAAAGAAAGAGCAAAAAGTCCGATAAATGCAAAAATGTTCAAGCAATTCTTAAATACAGCAAAGAACTAGAAACTCAAAGGGGGCCCATAAGTTGGGGAATGGGAGAACAAATGATGCTATGGGAATGTAATTATTATAATAACAGAGATAGTTTAAGAGAAACTTGGGAAGACAACTTAACTGACAAGGAATAAAATGAGCGGGACCAGAAGAACAATTTGTAAAACAACAGCAGCAGCTTTGAAAGACCTAAGGGCTCTGATTACACAAGGAGCAGCCACCATCCCAGAGGACTGCTGCTGCAAAAGGCTACCTCCTCCTGAGAGGGAACCAGGGCACTCAATGTGTACAATGAGAAACGTGTTCTCAGATGTTTCTAGCAAACAGCAATTTGGTTTGCTTGGCCACACGTATTTGCTTAAAGGATTTTCTCCTTTTTTTGAGGATGGAGGTGGAAGGGAAAGAATATATTATTAATGAAATATGTTCAAATTAATTAATACACAGTAATAGGTGCATTAGCAGTAAGGGATCAAAAAAGAACTAATATAGGAAGCAGCTGTTGAGTTTAGCTTTGAAAGTAACCAGGATTAGGAAGGATGGAGGTGAGCCAGTCAGTCCAAAGGTATAGAGGTGGGAGATAGAATGCATAAAAGTGAGCCATGCAGAATTAGCCTGGAAAAAGAAGGCGGAGGCAGAGTGTGGAGGAGACAGTTTATACTGGAATATTGGAATCAATCAGTACTTTAGGAAATCACTTGGCTTTCCATGTGGGTAATCTATCAGAGATGTAGCCAAAGACACACACGGATGTGCATTGGAGAAGGAATGTGGCACTTTGGATGGAGAGCCAGTCTTAGTCACACCTCGGCTCAAGTCTTTACTCTGACACACACTGAGCCTGGGTCAGACTCTTCGACTTAAATCAGTCTAGAAAATTTTTGAAAGCCAAAGGTTGCAGAAAAGGTGCACATTTATATTGGAAGAGGCAGTTTTCTTTTTTGGAAGTTCTCAACACCAAGGAAATCACATTTTGAACAAAAATGCTACTTATAATACCTAGAAAGATATTTACCTATTTAACTAAATCTCTATCTTCTACAGAAAGCCTGTCCCACCCCCTTTCAATTGCACTGTCTCTTAATTATTTCCTATTCGGCCTCTCTATAGCTTGCTTTGTACACATTTGCCTGTTGTCTAGATTGCAAGCAGGGCTCAGCAGAAGGCTTGGAACCAAGGTGCTGATACATGTTTCCTGTCTTTTGGGGGTAGCGTAGCTGCAGCCATGATTTCATCTTTGTTGCTAATCCCCAGCGTGGAACATTCTCTACTAAAGCCGGTTGAGAACTTGTCTGTTACCTTCACTCTTTTAAAGCTGCCTGGCCAATGAAAACTTAGGTGACTTTCCTGGGTCACACAGCTGGGCAAAAGGCTGGGCTTGAGCCTGAGTCTTTCTGACTCTGAGATGGTCACTGCAGTCACTCCACAGGGCCATAACAACAGTCCAGCTAATTCAGTCCCAAAGAGAGACCTGGGAATGCTGTGATGGGGAGAAAGAGGCTCGATAAGGAGTCAGGAGATCTGGGCTCTGGGCCTCAATCACATGATTCCTTTTTCTCTTGGGAACTTCTATGTTGCTGATTCCAATGGCCTTTCTTCTCCATCTTCTCTAACCCAATTTACCCTATCTGTGGACTGTGAGCACAGGCCTTAAGGGCCCTTCCAATTCTAAAAGTCCTTATCCTGTTATCGTAACCATACCTCAGGGACTCCCTGTGGATGGGCTATAATTGGACTGGATGGCCCAATTACAGACAGCAGCTGAGAGAGTCCCATTTAGTCAAAGGCCAGAGAACCAGGAGCGTCATATAGTGGCATATCAACATTTTCAAGCCAAGGCAGCTGCAAAAACCTATTTCTCTTCATCCAAACCTATTTTCTCTAGCTTCCATTAAAGCATTGGACATGTGTTCTGTGCCTCTGACTCCCAGGATCTTGGTTCTCCTGCTTCCACCACAGAGACCCTGTTGCTATGGGATCACCACCAGTCAATCAGTCTATCCAAGAACATTTGTTAAGGGCCTATTATGTGCTAGACACTGTGCTAAGCTCTGGAGAGACAAAAAGGAGCTAGAGTACATCCCTGTCCTCAAGGAGCTTACAGTCTAATGGGGTAAATAACATGCAAATAAATGTCTACAAAGCAAGCTATATAATCATCAGGAGGAAGGCAGTGGAATTAAGAGGGGTGGGGGAAGGCATTCCTCAGTAGCCCCCAGCCCCCAGGGAACAGCCCATCTGTGGGGAGGACAGAGGCTTCACTGATGAGGAGGAAGGAGTGCCATTAAGTTATACTGCTGTAGGTGTGCTTTGGGGAGGGCATCTGTTCTCTGATTTAGACATCTGGGAGAAAGTACATTCCCATGTGCAGATGAGCTAAATTAAAAAAAAAAAATCCTGAGATGAGTTAGAATACCAGGCCAAAGGGATTCCTCAATATTTCCATCCTATTGTTTTAGCAAGTAATCAAGCCACACCTAGAAATGCATTCCCCAGTGTGCAGGCAAGTGAAGGATCACAAACTCCAAGCATGTGATTTTGGTGCTACGCCAAGACTCAGCTACCCTCAGATTTCACCTCTGCTGTTCTGGCTGATTCGTGGCTCCAGAATCCCAAATCCCAGGGGCACACCCTCAGCAGGAGAACACCAGAGAGGGGAGCCCATCTTCCAGACGGGTCAAGACCAAAATTCCAGACTCAGCCTAAATGCACATTTTTTTGCATTTCGCCAAGTTGAGTCATGAATTATGTCCAGTTATCAATAGAAAGGAAGGGATGTGGCTCTCTGTAGGTCCATATTTTCCCCCAAATTGCACTGTTGGCAGTGGCCTGACAGAAACATGCTCAGAGTGTACCAGGATCCAACGTGCCTGAGGAGATAAGATGCCCTTTGAAGTTGCTGGGACTGGGCTGGCTAGAGCTGGAGAGAAACCAGTCACAGGGAGAAGGCCCAAGAGATTCGTTTGCCTTCTGGGTTTTCCGTCCTACCATCCACTCTCAGGTCTCCCACTCGCCTCTTCACCCCTCTGCTCCACCCCCATTGGATCTGCTGCATTCAAGGTCATCGAAGAGCTGTAAACTGCCCTCTCCAGTGACCTTTCCTCCCTCGGGCTCATTCCTTTTGGCCCCTGAGGCCCTTAACATTGTTGACTGACCTCTCCTAGGATTCCCCTTTGGTGTTGATGAGATTGGTTTCCTGGTTCTGCTCCTACTGTCTGATCCTTCCTTCTCCACCATCTCTGCAGGGTCTTTGCTGGTATTCTAAGTGGTGTCTTCTTCCCTGTACCCCTCCCCTCAATCTCCCTTTGTCCTCTTTTCTCCCTTTCCCTCTCTCCCTCCCTCTCTCTCTGACTCTCTCTCTCTCTCTCTCTCTCTCTCTCACATACACACACACACACACACACACACACACACACACACACACAGACATCCATAGTCTAGAGGAGCCTGGGTCCTGACTATGTTACTTATTTTGTCTTTTTTAAAAAAATATAATTATTTGTAGATTATTCTGAATACATACTATAAAATCTTTGAATCTCAAAGAAAATAATTATACACAAGATGGTCAATTATTGACAAATATAGACTCCAACCAACTAAAGAACTACTAATTATATATTAAGTAGAAAACATAATTATATCTTAATATAATTTTCACTACATACACATCAGTTGTAAGTGTGCGCACACACACACACACACACACACACACACACACACACACACACACAATGGGGGTTTGGTGTGTGTCCAGCCTACCTAAGTTTGCCTTACCTATGTTGGAAGACTAGACCTATTGCATGTGGGAGTAACCCACAGAATTCTTCCCTCACATCTAGAATTTCATAGATCTGCATGTTCATACACACACAGGTGTACGTGACCATGCACATCTCTCATCCCTCCATCTTTCATGCTCAAGGCACCCCAAGGTCTGAAGAAAGACCGAGAATTGATCATGTCTGAGTGTTGCCAACGTTGCCAGGTGGTCCAATGCATAGAGCACTGGGCTTAGAGTTAGGAAGGCCTGAGTTCAGACCATTAAAAGGCTCTCACTAGCTCTGTGACTGGAGAATCACTTAACCTGTTTGCCTCAGTTTTCTCACCTGTAAAATGGGGACGAGGATGGCCCCTATGTCCTAGGGTTGTTGTGAGGATCTAGCGAGAGGATGTGTGTAAAATGCTGTTAGCCTGTTAGCAACTGGCTGCTAGCATCCCTCATCAGGCCCTTCCTCCAGGCCGTCAGCATCCTTCACCTGGACAAAGGCAGGGGAGTCAGCCCTCCCCATTGTGGTCCATCCTCCACACAATAGCAAAGTGGCTGTTCTAAAGCCTGGGCCTTCCATGCCGCTTCCCTTCCTAGGAAGCGTCTCTGGCTCCCACTGGGGCTGCCCAAACCCACTCACTCTCATCTTCTGTGTCTCCTCTCATGTGACTGAATCTTTGCAGAAGCCACTTGCTTTAGATGGCACCCCCAGCCCTGAGCTCTCAGGGACCTCCCCTGTTCAGACCAGCATCATTCTCCAGCCCCCCTGTGGTCAGATACACTGGGGCTGTCCAGTTACAGAAGGACATTAGTGTTGATGCAGAAGGCCCAGAGGATGGCCTCCAAAGCGCCATGAGACGTGAGATGGGGTCCCAGGAGAGTGTGGATAATTCCCAGCCCTCACAGGCACCCACACACACTATCTAATTTGTTTGCATCAAGGTCAGCAGAAGAAGCCAGGTACACTTATCTCAGGAGAAGCTGGCGGTATTGGGAGGAAGATGGGAGCCATCTTCAAGCCCAGAGGGCAGTCCTGTGAAGGCTGAGCTGGCTTTGTCTGCTTGGTCCCAGAAGGCAGAACTTACCACTCAGAGGCAGATGTGACCTTGAGGCTGGGAAGAGCTTGCAGCCAAGGAGAGCTGAGCCCAACTGTCCACGGCTGCTTCGGAAGGCCTTCAAACAGAGACTGAACCACAGGTGTCAGCTATAAAGTACAGGAGAATCTGGCTTCGGTGTAAATGGGACCTGATGGACTCAAGATTTAGGGATTCTGCCAGGAGGGTCTGAGAAGTGGTGTAAAAGCTGGGCTTGGACACAGGGAGGCCCAGGGTCAAGGTCTGTTCCAACCCACCCTGGCAGAGTGACCCTAGGCAAGTCCTTTTATCTCCTTTGGGCTCCAGGCCTGTAAATTTGAGAAGAGTTACCAGCCTGTATCAGTGAAGAGAGTATCCTTACATGGTGATGATGTGGATGATCTGGACAAAAAATAAAATATTTCATGGAATTACCAACCAGTGCTGTATCAAGCCTAGCTTGTTGTTACCGACTGTGGTCCTTTTGTGAGACTCAGGCAGTCTAGCACCACAGTGGCCTACACATCTGAGCCTCTCAGAGCATCCAGGGCAGCCAGGAGAGCCTGAAGAGTGGGCCATGGGGCTCCAGGAATGGGAAGCACAAATGAAGCCCTCCCTGCTTCTAGCAGCCCCTCAGGGTCCAGAGCCAGCCCCACCCTCCTAGAGAACAGCCCTGGTCAATAAGACCCCCAGTGGCTTCCAGAAGAGATCCCTAGACCAGCAGGAAGAGGAGCTGAGTTTGGAATGAGAAGGTCCTGAGTTCCAGTTGTGCCCCTGTGTTATGTTGGATTAGCTGGTCTAAGGCCCCTCCCAGCTCCACGTCCCTGATCCAGCCTCCAAGGCTGTGGCTTGGTAGGAGCTCTGTGTGCCTTTCCACACTGGCTTTCTCCCTAATATAGCTGGAGTTGGGGCCTCATTTGTCAAAGTCACAAGACAAAGCCTCCATCCAGGGTTTCCCAACATCCTTCATTTGGCCAGAACACACCAACCTGGGCTCAAGAATCCTTTCTCATCAGGGCATCTGTGGCTTCCTCCTTCCACAGTTTCTTAAAGTGCTTGCTTAGGACAGGAGGAGGAGGAGGTGGGGCCCTGGTCTCTCCTCGGAACTTGGCTCTCGGCTCCCCAGATCCACTGTGACTGGCCTGAGTCAGCTCTGGCCAGCCCTGCCTGGGAAGCGAGGTGGACAGGGAATTGGTAAGGGACAGCGGAAAGTTTGCTTCTGCTGTTGTTTGTCCCGGTTGCCAGAGAACTGTTGCATCCCACTGGTCTCACTCAATTATCCAAATGTCTAAGGATCCTAAGTGGTTTCATGGATGGAGAGAAAGGAGGCTCCAGGCCTAGGGGCTGACCCTAGAAAGGATGGCCCCACCCCGCTTCAGGCAGGAGGCAGCAGGGAATGAACGGAGGAGCTCCAAGGGCTGTGGTCTGGCCTTGGGGGTCCCAGAAGTGACCTGGGCTTCAGCAGCGTGGCTGATAAGGGCCACTGAAGACAGGCTTGGAGAGTCAGAGCCACAGGGTTCTTACCTTACAGATGGGGAAACCAAGGACCAGCTGTCTCAAGGGTCTGCGAACACAGACAACCAAATATGGGGGAGGGAAGGACCGAGGGACATCACTCAGCCTCCTCTTTGGACAAAGAGGGAGATTAAGGCCTCCCTGCAGACATGAGACACCCACGCTCTCTCTATGGGAATGAAGTCTGGAGACTTGACTGGCCAGGGAGATCTGGGCTCCAGTTCCTCCCTGGGCTCTAAGGAACAGCTGCTGACCTGTAGAGGGAGCCACCTCACTGGGATCCCCACATTCCCGTGCAATAGGAGGTCTTCAAAAAGCCAGATGGAGGGAAATAAGCATTTATTGAGCTCCTGCTGTATGCTAGATACTGAGCTAAGTGCTTTAGGATACAAAGACAAAACCACGGCAGTGCTGGCCCTCTGGGAGCTTTTATTAAATTTAATTTATGAAAAGGTCTTCTGGGGCACTAGGAACTGAAGGGGTCAGAAAAGCTTTCAGGTAGAAGGTGGGCATGGAGCTGGGCTTTGAAGAGAACTGAGGCTTCCATTAGGACCCCTCAAAGTCTCTGAGGGTGGGATCTCCCTGATGGCCTCAGGTGGTCCCATGGTATCCATAGATTCATGCCTCAAGTCCCAGTGGTGATTTCATCCCTTAAATTTCTTGCCACCCCAACATCCCCCAGCCCTGCCAGGCCTCAGGGGAAGGTCTAGGGGTGACACTAGGATCCTGGAGGTGCCCGGAGAGCAGGCTCAGGGTCCAGACCCTGGCTCCTTCTGGGCTTCTTGGGATGCTTCAGTTGAGCCTTGGAGAGCCCAGGCCACCTCCAAGGCAGGAGAAGGGATCCCGGAAAGGCATCTGCAGAGGATTCATTTATTGCTCTAGATATTCATAGGGGCAGTTTTGAGAAAGATGACCCCATTGTCAAGGCCATCCATTTGTGCCTTTCGCAAACACTCAACTTTATTTGGGGCTCTGGAGGTCAAGTTGCTGGATGCGCCAATCTTTTAAAAGAAGCAAAGTTGAAATGAGAGGCAGGCCTCCCTTCAAGAAGGATGAATGATCCCACTTGGGGGGAGGGAACCCCCTGAGCCGCATTGGCCCCCAGCTGGAGGAGTCAAGAGGGAGGGGGAGCCCAGGGGATGGAGGGAGGGGGAGCCCATAGAGGGAGGGGGAGCCTAGGGAGGGAGGGGTAGCGTAGGGAGGGGGCGAGCCCAGAGGGGAGGGGGAGCGCAGGAAAGGAGGGGGAGTCCGGAGGCGTCCATCCTCACTCTGTCAAAACATCTTGAACTATTTTTCAAACATTCTGGGCTCATCAGAATCCAGCCTGGCCTCTGCCAAGCACTTTTGCCTTAATTTTTAAGCCCCTGTGTATTTCAGGGGAAATTTAATCTGGATGTTTCTGAATCGTTTCCATTAAAGTCGTCAGCACGGTGTTTTGTAAGAGCTGTCCGATGCCGGAGGGTCTGGGAGTACCAGAAGAGGAGCCTTCTCTGAAGACCCAGGAAGCCTCCTTTAGGCCAAGAGTAAACAGGCTCCCGGCCTTGGCGCAGTGGAGTGTCAGGCAGGGAGGGGCCTTGGGGGGTACTGAGGCAAAACAGGAGGCAAGGAGGACGGTTGGAGCAGGGCACGGAGAGAGTCAGAATTAGAACTCAGATCTCCCAACTCAGCCCAGTGCTTCCAGTACTAACAATAAGGAAGAAGGAGTTGATATTCGTAATAAATAATCATCAGAGGCCTCTAGGTGGTCCGGTGGCTAAAGTGGGGAACCTGGGAGTCAGGAAGATGAATAGAAACCTACCGACTAGATGTGTGATCCTGAGTAGGTCACATGGATGTCTGCCCCAGCTTCCTCTTATGTAAAATCGAAATTGTAATAGCACTCATCTCCTGAGAAAAGGATTCAGCATAATCTCTTCCCCCTTTCCCACCAGCTACTCAATTTTTGGACGTTTCCATCATGCTCCCACTGTAGGGACCTTCCACAGTCCACCCCCTTTCAGCTTCCTTTTGTGTACTGAGTCCCCCAGTTAGATTATAAGCTTCTTGAGGGCAGGAACTCCTCCCCCTCCCCCTCTCCCCCCCCCCTCTCTCTCTCTCCCTCTCCTTCTCTTTTCCTTGCACCCTCCTCTCCCCTTGCTCTCTTTCCCCCTCCTCTCCTCTCCCTCCTCTCTCTCCCCTTTCCCTCCTCCACTCCTCTCTCTTCCCCTCCCTCTTCCTCCCCTTCCCCCTCTCCCTCTCCATCTCCTCTTCTCTCCTCTCTCCCATTTTTATCTCCAGCACTTAGTACAGAAAAGAGCCTGGCACACAGAACATGCCAAATGTTTATTATCTGACTGACTCTCGGACAGGGCAATGTTAAAGATGAAAGAAGAAAACACATGTAAGGTCATTTGCAAACATTAAATTCCTAAGTGAATGCCAGCTATTATTATTTTAAAAAAAATGGCCCGTGTTCTACTTGTTCTTGCATGCTTGAAGCCTGACTGGAGCAAACCTCTTCACCTTCTTCTCAGATGTATTCTTGAGCCTGCCTCCCCACCCCCAGCTTCTCCCTAGCTCCACCTTTGCCCTCAGGTCCCGGTCGGAGAGATTCCGGTCCTCTTTGGAATTTCTGGATCACCACCTGAGGCTGCAGGGCTGCTCCCCTGCATTCCCACTTCCCCTCCCCAGCTCCCAACCTTTGACCACCTGATTCTTTTCCAGTCTGTCGCACAGCCATCCAAGTCTCTGCCTCCATCTACTTACCAGGGATGGCTATCATGGGACCACACTGGCCATCTGGCTTTGTTTCTTTTTCAGGCCAGACTCCAAAAAAGTGTCTTTTGCCCTCTCTGTCAGGGATCCCCTTCCTCATCTTCCTTTGCTTCTTGGTCCTGGTCATTGGGCTTCCCACCCCAGCCTTCCCCTGCCTCTGCTATTTTCAGATGAAGCATTCACCTCTATTACCACCTGGATCAGACACAAAATGCTGTCTAACCTCTGTCCAAAACCCTCCCCAACCTGCCCCTTCCTGCCTTCCTCCAGCCACATGCCCTTTGACCCAGTAACCCAGCTCCAGGCTGCTCTACAAGACCTTCTCTCTCTTGGCTGCCTCCCATACCCTGCCCCCATCTCTGCCTCTGACTTCCTCCAAGCCTTAGCTAAAGGCCTGTCTGATGCATGAAGCCTCACTGTTCCTCCTTTAGCCTTTCCACTGCCCTCCTCTCCAGTTTGTCTGGTCTCCAGCTAGGCTGTTCAGAATTGTTGGAGAGTCATCTCCCCTCACACTGGGAGCTCCTGGAGCCCCCCAACATGCTTTGCTGTTCTTTGGCCTTTCTTTGAATCCCAGGCACTTGGCATGCAGTAGGTGCTTAATCAATGCTCACTGACCTACCTCTTCCATGCCATGATCCATCATGACATTTTTGTAGCTGTTGGACCCTCCTCCTTCAAGTCACTGTCTCTGCCCTCCCTCAGTTTCCCAGACATGTTTTTTCCTTGTGTGCACCCCAAAAACTGTGTGTAACAGACATCCTTACCCAAATAATACTCAGAAGTTTCTCAAGGTAGGAAGCAGAAAAGAATGGTTTATTATCTCGAAGGGCCCCCCCCCCCCCCAAATGGTCAGGGATGAGAAGCCATTTACAAAAGGAAACAAAGGAAATGAAACGGCGGAACTTATAAAGCCCTAAAGCAGAATTCTCCCCACCCCCCTCCTGACCCTCTTCTTCCATTGGCTGGAAGTTAGGTGCACAATCTACTTCAAATACTGGAACAAGGAAACAGTAGCCCACCCCATGTCCATTTGAGAAAGTACTGCTGTCCTTATTTTGCATGTCTTAGGCTGCAGTGTCACTGAGGAGAGGGCTGGCTCCCTACTGCTCTGAGTTCTGAGTCCTTGTGATCACGGGGAAGGGGAACTTGGTCCTGTGTCCCACTTACTAGATTGGAGAGTATAGTCTGAAAAGTTTTCACTTCTCTCACCCATCCTTGTTTTCTTACCTCACTGGCTGCTTCTTCTCCATGGTCACTGAAGGATGGGCTCCATTTCCTTCCCACTAACCACATGTGGGGCTTGTTGTCCTGGGTTCTCCTCACTTTCTCAGTGGCTCTCCAGACCTGGCCACTGGATATCATCTCACCCTGGACAATCCCTTGGCCCTCTGGACCCTTTTTCCCTCGGGGAATTCCTTCAAGAACATCAATCTGGGGGATGTGCAGAAGCCAGCCACCCTTCACTCTCCTCCCAGCTGCACTAGTGTTTGATAAACCCAAAGACCCCAGTTTTGGGGATAAGAACTCACTATCTGACAAAAACTGCTAGGAAAACTGGAACATAGTATGGCAGAAATTGGGCATAGACCAATATCTAACACTGTACATCAAGATAAAGTCAAAATGGGTGCATGATCTAGGTATAAAGACATACTGTAAGCAATCTGGGAGAGCAAGGGATAGTTTACCTGTCAGATCTATGGAGAGGGGAAGACTTCATGACCAAACAAGAGTTAGAGAGCATTATAAAATGCAAAATGGATAATTTTGATTACATTAAATTGAAATTTTTCTGTACAAACAAAGCCAATGTAACCAGGATTAGGAGGGAAGTGGAAAATTGGGAAAGAATTTTTACAACCAATGTCTCTGATAAGGGCCTCATTTCTAAAATATACAAAAAATTGAGCAGAATCTATAAAAATACAAGCCATTGACCAGTAGATAAATGGCCGAAAGATATGAACAGGCAGTTCTCAGAAGATGAAATTAAAGATATCTATAAGCATATGAAAAAATGTTCTAGATCACTATTGATTAGAGAAATGCAAATCAAAACAACTCTAAGGTATCACATCTCACAGGCCAGATTGATTAAGATGACAAAACAGGAAAATGATAAATGCTGAAGAAGATGTGGAAAAATTGGAACACTAATGCATTGTTGGTGGAGTTGTAAACTGATCCAGCCATTCTGGAGAGCAATCTGGAACTCTGCCCAAAGGGTTATAAGTAAGGCTGTAAAATAAAAACCCTTTGATCCAGCAATACCACTTCTAGGGATATATTCCAAAGAGATCAGAGAAGTGGGAGGAGGACCCGTATGTACAAACATATTTATATCGGCTCTTTTTGTGGTGGCAAAGAATTGGAAATCAAGGGGATGCCCATCAACTGGGGAATGGCTGAACAAGTTGTGATATATGAATGTAATGGAATACTACTGTGCTGTAAGAAATGGGGAGCAGAAGGACTTCATAATAACCTGGAGAGACTTATATAAACTAATGCTGAGCTAGAAGGGCAGAACCAGTAGAAATCTGTACATAATCACAGACACAACTTATGTGTGATGACTGACTTCATAGACTGGGCTCCTGTCAGCAATGTAAGGTTATAGGACAACTCCAAAAGATTCATGAGTGAAAGAGATACCCACATCCAGAGAAAGAGCTGCTGAGTCTGAATGCAGAGTGAAGCAAACTACCCGCTCTGTTTCTTTTTCTTGTCTTGTTTTGTTTCCTCTTCCCCACGGATCATTCCATCAGTCATAATCCTTCTTTACCACCTGACTAATGACTAATGTGAAGATATCTGTAGATTCTGTATTTGAGTGCATGCCGCCGTGATGGGGAGGGGGGAAGGGAGGGGGAGAAAATGTGAAACTCAAGGGGCTGTGGGACTGAATGTTATAAATGAAAAGTAAATAAACCAATTTAATAAAAAAAAAGACTAAGCTATAGAATTTCTGCCCTTTGTCCCCTCCCACTCCAATAGCAGGGGTTTTCCTGACTGGGAATTTGATAAGACAATGGAATAACAAGTAACTCTGGTTAAAAACAAAAGCAAAGAAACCTCTTTGCCTTTGCTAATTATTTCTGTGCCTGTCAAAATCATTACCATGAATAGAAACTCCTGGAGGCCCACATTTCTCTCCTTAGTCTCCTCTCTGAGCCCCCATCAGCATGTCTCCATATCACCCCATGCCATCGGGGTCAGGAGAACCTGAGTTCAAATCTGGTCTCAGACACTTAACACTTACTAGCCATGTGACCTTGGGCAAGTCACTTAACCCCAGTTGCCCTGACTCCCCGCCCCCCCCCCCTGCAAAAAAAGAAAACAATATATCATCCCATGCCAAAGAGGCTGCCTGAACTGAGTCCTTGACCTGAGAAACAGCCTCAGGCAGCATCTAAAGAAGGGACCTCAGAGTCAGGGACTTCAGGCAATTCCCAGCTGCTCCAGCCTCAGTTTCCTCTTCTGGGGAACATGGGAGCTGGCCCCAAAGGTGCCTGAGGTCTCTTCTACTTCTGGATCAATGACCTTAGGGATTAATGAATTAATGATTAATGAATTACAGGCAGCTAGATGGCACAGTGCATTGAGATCTGGTCTTGAAGCCACTGAGACCTGAATTCAAATCCAGTCTCAAACATATAGTTGTGCAATCCTGGGCAAGCCTCTCTCTTCCTCACTTCTCCCATAAGGAAAATGCAGATAGCAATAGTACCTTCCCCTTACAGTTGGTGTAGTGATTATATATATATATATAACATTATTTATAATATTAGTTTGATCATTTCTCCTCCTAGACTCAAAAATCCGCCCTAGCTCCCTGCTGTCAAGCCCACTGCTTTCCTGGGCTAGCTGTTGCCTCATGGATAGGGACTCACAGCAGTAGGAGCTTGAAAGGGGCCCTGGATGTCAAATCCCCAAGTTCTTCCAGCCACAGAGCACTGGGGGCAGACAACAGAGGCAGACAGTGGGGGGATCCAATTCCTGCTGGGTTCTTCACTGGCTGTGTGACTTTGGACAAGTTTTTTCCCTCCTGTGGGCCCCAATTTCCTTTTCTTCAGAATGGGAGGACTGGACTCAATCTTATGGTGGAAAGCATCTTTTAATCAATCAAGATTAAGTGTCTACTATGTACCAGTCACTTTACTAAGCACTGAGGATACAAAAAGAAGTAAAAAGTAGAGCCTTCCCTCAAGGAGCTTACAGTTTTATGAATGATGGGATAGTGTACAAAGCAAGCATTCCTGGAGTCAGATCTAAAAATCACCCAATTCAAGTCAACAAGTGTTTTAGAACCTACTAAGTGTTGCCTACTGTGATAATTGCTGGGAAAATAAATCCAGGTAAAAAAGAGACACTCAAGGAGCTTATGCTGTAATGGGGAAGATAACACCTAGAAGGGAGCTGACAAACTGGGGATTTTGGGGTGGCAGAGTGAGGGAGAGGTACAGGCTTGTTATGATGGTCAAGGCTGGAGAATGGGGACTGGAAGAAAGGAGAGGGGTGAAGCATGGCTGGTCATTCCCCAAAATGGCAGTTCCAGAAGAAACTGGCCAATGGGAGAAGGACCCAGGGTCTCAATATGACAACTGTGACTAGGATGTCCATGTCCCCCATCTTCGGTATAGACACAGTCCTTGTTTCCCTGAGGCATTAAGGTTTACAGACTATTCCTCACTACCATTGAGGTGGGGCAGGAAGCTATGGGATCATTCCACCATGAAGTTGTCAGAGACCTTCACAATTTCCCAGTCTAAGGTTCCCCTCCAGAGGCCACAGACCTTGGGAAAATGAGCAGGACTTGCAGCTACAGTCAAGGGCCCACCAATTTACTTCAGTGAATCACCTTGACCAACTGGCAAGTCTGCCTTCTCGGATTCAGACAGATGTCTCCTAGAGGATCGCCGGGTCCTGCACTGGGCAGTGCTATTGACTTCACATTGAAAATCATTCTGGTGTACATGGGAGTAGCCAAGGCTGAGTGCAGGGAGCTCCAACTGTGTTGTACAACTCATGGAGCTGGGCTGTGTCAATGGGCTCCAGCAAGATGGCTTCCCTCAGAGCAAACTCCAGGTACATAATCTGCCTGATCTGTGCTCATTTTACTCCTTTCTGTAGTTCCCTTGTATCCAGGGTCCATTCCGGCCTGGTAGTTTGTATGCTAGATGTCATTTAGGATTCTCTATAGAGGACATAGTGGGCAGCTGGAGAGGCAGGCTGGAGTCAGGAAGACTTGAGTTCAAATCCAGCTTCACTCACTAGCTGTGTGTCCCTGAGCAACTAATTTAACCCTGTTTGCCTCAAGTTTCTTCATCTTTGTATCTGGTGCTTCTGGTGAATTGGATCTGGTTAGCAGCTAGAAGCCCCCCTGGCTGTTAGAGCTATGTTTCCATCTTTAAATCATACACCCATTGCTCCTGGGGCCAAAATGAACGTCCATTAGAATAAACCTGTGTGTCCATATGACATACCTCCAAATACTTACAATACTCACACCTATATATGGCTTTTTTAAGTGTATAGAAATGCCATTGTGATGGATAAAATATTCATTTAAAAATGTTTCTTAACCCATAAGACTTTTCTCAGTATGTGCTTATTTTTTGAATTATCAGACAGAACCACCATCCCTTTTAAATATGTACATATATATGTATATACACACACATACACACATATATGTATGTGTAAATGTTTAACATTCATTCTAAAATTTTTTGAGTTCCAAATTTTTTCCCTTCCTCCAGGCCTTCCCCTACTCATTGAAAAAGCAAGCAATATGAAATCATACACATGTGAAGTCATGCAAAACATATTCCGGTATTATTTACATCACATACAACAAAAGCAATAAAAATAAAGGAAGTTTTAAAAAAAAGTATGCTTTAATCTTGATTCCGGAGTTCACCTGTTCTCTCTCTGGAGTTGGAGAGCATTTTTCATCGCAGGTCATTTGCAATTCTCTTGGAACATTGTCTTGATCAGAGTAGCCAAGTCTTTCATCATTGATCATGTTACAATGTAGCTGTTCCTGTGTACAATGTTCTCCTGGCTCTGTTCATTTCACTTTGAATCAGTTCATATTAGTCTTCCCAGGTTTTTCTGAAGCCCTCCTGTTGGAAGGACAACTACTATCCCTAAGGACATTTTTGACATTAAAGAGGGAAGGGAACAAGTATTTTTAAGTACCTGTGTGCCAGCCACTTTGCTAAGCACTTTACAAATGTCATCTCATAGATAATCACATTAAATAGTTAGAAAGGTGGTGGAGAGGGGAGTTTCCGGGATAGTCCCAGGTTCTCGTTTCTGTTCTCCTCTCCCATATTCTGCCTCAATACAGGCTAAAGAGCTGTTTGGGCTGGTGGGTTGGGACAAGGCCTCAGGTCATTCCAGGGCTTTCATTCAGAGAGAGGAGCAGTAACAACTCCACTTCACCCAGCCAGGCTCTCGACACAATGAAGCTGGGCTGGGCCCAGCTCCCTCCTCTGGTGACTGGGCAGCCTGACACCAGGCAGGTGTGCACCATCACAGAAAACCCATTAACAGGTACTTAGAGCAATGCCCACTTAAGCCTGAAAGCCTGTTAAGAGACTTTCTAAGCAGACTGCCCTCTTGACGCCCTGGCCCCACTTAGGTTTTACGATCCAGTCAAAGGCAGGGAGCCTGAGTGGGTTCAGCACATCCTGGTGGTCCTCAGCTCAGCCATCAGACATCCAGGCCCTCTGACACTTGGGATGAAACCTTGAATCGTGGCTCAGACAAATAAACAGAGAAGGGTTTACAGGAAATGGGAAACCATCCAACTCTTCTGCCCAGGCATAGTCAGAGGGCTTCCGAAGGCCTGAGTCAAAGGCACTTCATAGGGACCTATGGAGGGTAGTGGAAAGAGTCAGGAATGGTGGATGCCAGACCTGGCTTAGCCACTGACCACTTCTCTGTGGCCCCGGGGCCATCTGGGTCCCCCTTCTTTTTTCTGTAAACTCAAGGGGCTCCACTGGCCAATCTCCAAAGTCCTGCTCTCTGATTCAGTAGGGGACAGGAGGAGTGGGATTGATCTGGGGCCTGGGGCTGGTCCAGAGCCTCCAGAAACAGGCTCAAAGGTTCAGGTGGGCCCAGAGGGATGACTTCATCCTACAGACAACTCTCTTAGTCAACCAAGGTCCAGAGAGGGCAACTGACTGCCCAAGTCCAACAGATGGGAAGCATCAGAATCCAGAGTCTAGGATCATAGCTTAGAATTGAAAGGCTCCTTAGGAACCACTGAGTCCAGTCACCTTGTTTTATATGGGAGGAAACTGAGGCCTCTGGAGGTGAAGTTACTTAGCCAAGGTCATGAAGCTAGTAAGTGGTAGAGGCAGGATCTGAACCCACACCCCTGGACTCCAAATCCAGTGTTCCTCCTACTCTGCTCTTCTGCTGTTCAGCAAAAACAACCTTTATCACAAAGTCTAAGAAATACAAATCCCTGAGAGGTGGTGCAACTTGCCAGAAAGAGTCCTGGCCTTGGGGTCAGCAGCCCTGACTCTGGCATCTGGTCACCCCGAGCCTCACATAACCTCTCTGGGCCTCAGTGTCCTGTCCACAAAATGGGGATGGATACTCATACTCACATACCCAGTGTGGCTGCTGCATAAAGGGCGTCAGAGGGATATGGGCGTGAACCCTACCTCAGATACTTACTGGCTGTAGGACCTTGGACAATTCATTGAACTTCTCTCATGAGGCTTCCCCCTCTGTGAAACAGAGATAAGAGGAGTGAGTCCCTCCCAGGGCTGTTGTGGCTATCATGGGAGTTCACTTTGCAAACCTTAAGGTACTATATAAAGCCTAATATTAAAAAAAACAACATTATTAAAGCATTACACAACATCATAATGATTATAACTGTATTTGTCATAATAAGTAATTCAGCATTCCATTATCTATGAAAATATTTACTATAATGCATATATCTTCGTAATTAATTGTTATAATCAGTGTTTTATCCTTATTTTAGGTAATTATGACAAAGCATTATAATGAATATCTGGCCACATCTGACACAATGATTTCAGCTGCTTCATGTGCCCCTGGGCAAGCCTCAGGGCCCTAAAGATGCCCCTCCAGAGCTCAGCCACCACAACATGCACCAGCTCTCTGTAGGGCTGTAGCAGCCACAGCAGTAGGAGCTCTAGTTGGCTTAGTTTGGGTTCTTGCCCTGGACTTCTCTGCCTGCTTCCCACAGGACAAACTACAGATAATCCCTCCCTGAACCCAGACTCAAGAGGCAAGTTCTAATTATGCTTTGTTCTGTGCCATGCTCTGGGGGCTCTGGGTAAAGAGACCACCAGACTTGGCCACGAGTTGGAGACTGATTTATGGAGAGAGCCATCGGTTGGGAGGCCAGGTCCTGGGAGGATGGGGGAGACTCTAGAGACTAGGAGGAGGAGGGATCTGCTTCTCTGCTGAGCACATGAGGGCATTAAGGAACTCATCCACTGGAGACCTTTGGGAGGAGCAATCAGGTAGGGGAAGGTTCTGGAGGCCATGCCATTAGGGAGAGCTAAGTTAAAACCTCAACTGGCAAATAGTATTTTCCTTGCTGCTCAGTAGTTTTGTTCAGTTATGACTGACTCTTCCTGACCCTACTGGGGGTTTTCTTTGATAAAGATATTAGAGTGCTTTGCCATTTCCTTCTCCAGCTCATTTTACAGATGAGGAAACTGAGATAAATGACTTGCCCAGGGGCACACAGCTCAGAAGTGTCTGAGGCCGGATCTGAGCTCTCAAAGATAAGTCTCTCTAACTCCAAGCCCGGTCCTAGAGCCACTGCACCTAATTCACATAATAATAGACCCTTGCTGATTGACCGAAGAAGAGGGGGCCACAGCCCCCCAACATGGAGCTCTAGGCTCCCACACTCAGAGCAGCAGGGCCAGAGGTGGAGGTTTGTAAAGTGGCCAAGTGATTGATTCTGAGCCCTGGCTGCCAGGAATGGGAGGAAGCAGACCAACAGAGGGGCACTCTTTGTCTTATACAAAGGAGCAGGAATAAATTGGGCCTGGCCCTTTGCAAGCCCCAGCCTGCTGACATAAGACACAAAGTCTGCTTTTTGTCATGGGATCCTCTTTCCCTTCAAGCCAAAAACTTTCTAACCAATTAGCTTGGGCTTTCACAACTGCTGTCAGGATGGGGGCGGCTCACTTGGGGGGTTCTGCTCCAGCCCATATCAGGGAGCTTGCTCACCAGCCTGTGTATACAGCTGGCAGCTCACTGGGCTCTGGATGCTTCCAGGGATGGAGTGGAGGGTTGGGCCAGAGCAGAGATGACCAAAGTGTGTGTGTGGTGTGTGTGTGTGTGTGTGTGTGTGTGTGTGTGTGTGTAGCAGGGACACTGGGAGGGGGCTAGACCAGGGCAAAGATGGAGACTCAAAGGAAAACTCATCCAAGTGAATGGTGGAAACACCCCCTCTGTGGCAGCTTCCTTTGGAGAAAATGTGACCCGCAGTCTCTTAAATGGAGTTAATGGAAAATGTCCTTCTGCTACAAAGGGTCCTGATCCATTAGAAAGTTAACATGCAATTGTTTGCAAATGGATTGGATCATGAGGGCTTCCACTCTCCAAGCAGGAAAAGGTTTCCAGGTCCTTGGGTTGAAAGGGACAGAGGGGGCAAGGCAAGGCAGGCTGGGCAGGACATGAGGAAGGCAGAGCCAGGAGGGGTTTGACCTTTGGAGTCTTTGAGTCCTCTTCTGTAAGCTAAAACGTGTGGACCGGGTTATTTCTAGGCTTTCTTAGGCGAGCTGTTCCCTGGCTATGCCCCACCATCCCTCTGAGCTCTGTCTCTCACTGCTCCAAGGCAGGGCATCTTAGCCCATGTTAGGCAGAGATCCCTTCTCTTTGGCAGCCAGTCCGTTGGACAGACATGTTCTCAGAATCATGTTTTTAAATCATTGGAAGGATCACTAAATTTCTGTTAGAGCTTGGGGACCATGAAGGTGTGACCATCCAAGTTCCAGACCCCCAAAATCTCTCTTTGGTGGTCCATGGGCCCTGCTGCCCCACACTTTTGCCATTGCATTGGCTTGTGGACCCAGGAAGTCAACGACGAAGCTACCCACCAAACACGAGGGCATCCTCCAAGGCCTCTGCCAATGACTAGGGGGAACTGAGGCCACAGGTCTTTCACATTTCAAAGCAAGGCCAGCAGCCATCCCACAGCGATTATGACAGCCTTGACTTTGGGAAGGGAGTTATCCAAGAGACCCTCCCTGGGCTCCCCAAATTCTCTGTCTTAAAAGAAAAAAAGAACATTTGTGCCCAAAGCCTATGTATGAAAATGATGCCATGTCCCATTGGGTGTCCTGTCCCACTTCTCCCTGTGTCAGAGGTGAGTGGTACCTCAGCATGCCCACACCTTTCTTCCCGTGAAGGAAGGGCCTGGGATGGATCAGGGCTGATGGGACCCTCCTACTCACTGTTCTGGGAAGGCTTGGGAGTAACCCCAGTGGCAAGGGGGAACCCATGGGAATTGAGAAGCTATTAAATTGGGTAGGAGACTTGAGATCACAGCTTCATAAATCTAAAGTGATTTTTTAGAGATGGTTTGGTCCTCATTGTACAGAGGTGGAAGTGGAGACTCAGAGAGGTTAACAGAGTTATTCAAGGACAGACAGAAAGTAAGCAGCAGATCAAGTATTCCAACCTAGGCTATCCATCAATGTGGCAGTCTGTCCACTAGGGCAGATAGCAGGCCACTGTATGATGCCTCTCCACTCCCTCCACAAATCCTACACAGATGACCTGCCCTCTGTGCTCCAGGACCACCTTCCTGTAGAATTTGGATTTTTTTTAATGGTCATCAGTTCAGCATTTGGGGGAAGCTAGGGAGTGCTGGGCTTGGAGTCAGGAGTCCCTGAGTTCGAATGCAGCCACTCCTTAGCTGTATTGTTGTTCCTTGTCCTTGGTTCTTGAAGAGGATCATGGCCTCAGGAAGATGATGCCATCCAACTCACTTGCAAATGACTTAGATTTAAGTGAGGCCGGGCTATACAAGGTCACCAGCCTCACTCTCTCTTCGGGAGCCATCTGGATCCAGTAGCAAGAAACATATCAGGGCAATTGGAGATGGCTTCCCACAAACTGTGTGACCCTGGGCAAGTCACATAATCTCATTTGCCTCAGTTTCCTGATCTGTAAAAATGAGCCAGAGAAGGAAATGGCAAGCCACTCCAGTACCTTTGCCAAGAAAACCCAAAATGGGGTCAGGGAGAGCCAGACATGACTGAAATGACTAAACAAAATGTCTGGTCCTCAGGCTGTCCTTCTGATAATCCATGGCTGGCCCAATGTTGAGGATCATAGCTAAAGAGTCAGTTAAGTATCCCAAATGGAATGACCTCCAGTTGGGAAAGCTTGACCAAAGCAACACCTTCCAAAGCCACCTGGCCAACTGACTACCTTGGGAGGAATTTACCACAGCAACTGGGGGGGGGGGCGTGGCAGGAGCAGGGTAGCCTGGGTGGGGAGTGAGGAGGGGGGTAGCTGCTCAATAGGTCATCTTTGTCCTTCATTCTCGAAGAGGACCACGGCATCAGGGAAATAATGACATGACTAGTCATTGACTTGGATTTGAGTGAGGGAGGGCTGGGCAAATTCACCAGCCTCACTTTCTCCTCTGGAGCCATCTGGGTCCAGTGGCTTTATAGTCATCTAAACAACTAAGGATGCAATGGAAGACTGGCCCTTTTAGGCTAAGACCTTTTCAGGTACTCACTCAGAGTCAGGCAACACCCATTCAGCAAATAGGCTTGTTTAAGAAGTGAGTGAAGGGATGGCCCCTTTAATGAGTGAAAAAAATGAAGCTGGGAGGAGACCCTCAGGGTTGCTGTTCCAAAGAGAAACTGTTACCATTGACATTCACTTCAAGGCCAGAGGACCCAAAATACAGCAGAGTGAACTGGGTTTAAGGTTTCATGAAAGAAAAAGAAAGAAAGAAAGAAAGAAAGAAAGAAAGAAAGAAAGAAAGAAAGAAAGAAAGAAAGAAAGAAAGAAAGAGAGAGAAAGAAAGAAAGAGAGAAAGAAAGAAAGAAAGAAAAGAAGAAGAAGAAGAAGGAGGAGGAGGAGGAGGAGGAGGAGAAGAAGGAGAAAGAGAAAGAGAAAGAAAGAAGGAAGGAAGGAAGGAAGGAAGGAAGGAAGGAAGGAAGGAAGGAAGGAAGGAAGGAATTTAGTCAGTAAACCCCAAATTAAGTGGGCATCTTCTGGCCATCAACATTTTCCTTCTTTGGAGAGGAGGAGATGAAGGACAGGGAGAAGGAGGGGGAGAAGACTACTCCTAGGGCACAAAGGGTTTGGTCCTTTGTACTGAGCGCCTGGATTCTATCCCCAGATGCCCCTCCCCTACAAAAAGTAATCTGGTAGAAAATAGGATTAAGATCAGCGTTAGAAAACCCTTAGATAACCCCTCAAGAAATTCAAAGCACTTCATAAATATCTCATTTAATCCTCACCATCCTGGGAGGTAGATGTCATTATTATCCCCGTTTTACAGATGAGAAAGATGAGTCAGGTAACTGAAATGACTAGCCCAGGGTCACACAGACAGTGTTTGAGGTAAGCTTCAAACCAAGGTATTCCTTCCTGACTCCAGGTCCAAAACTCTCTGGATCCACATAATGCTTTCTCCATTTTGTATCAGCAGTTCATCTGGAGGGTTACAAGTGATGATAAGTGACATCTTTGCAGTGACTTAAACATTAAAGCAATTTAGATGGATTATTTTATATGAGCCTCGAAAGAGAGAGGTTAATGTAGTCGCAGTATGCCCATTTCCCACGTGAGGAAACTGAGGCTTAAAAAAAGACAAGTGATCTATTTCAAGTGACTCAATTCTGCAAGGATCAGCCCAGGACCCCATAGCCAGGTGTCAGAGGCTCCAAGTCCAGTGCCCCTTTTGCCTTTCCATGCTGCCTGACCATAAGTATGGGAGAAAAGCATGCTGGGAATATTTAGAGGAAGAGTTCCAGGGTCAAGAAGAAAAGTGTGCAGCCTCACCGAGGAGTGGTGCGGGAGCTGGGCCGGGGAAGGTCAGCACCTCAATAGGTATGTAGGACACAATGCTATTATCCCCATTGGACAGGTGAAAAACTGAGGTTAAGAACCCGCCCAAAGTATCCCAGTAAATTAGTTCTGATGTGGAACTAGACCCTAGTCCTGGGCTCTTCTACCATCCCAGGCTGCCCCGCTCCTCCCCCCCCCCGCCCCCCAGGCTGCCCCAGTCCTCTGGCCCTCCCCCCGAGCTGCCCCGCTCCTCCCTCCCCCCCACAGCGTGCCCACCTCCTCCCGCCCCCAGCCTGCCCCGCTCCTCCCTCCCCCCCCCCAGCCTGCCCCTTCTCCCCCCCCCAGCCTGCCCCGCTCCTCCCACCCCCCAAGCTGCTGGGGAATTCCCCCCCCCCCCCCAAGGCAGCCAGTTGGCCTGCCAAGGCGCCGCTTTGGCCAAGCTTTCCCCAAACTGTAGTCGTTCCATTTGGGATCCTTAACTGAAACCCCAGGGGTGAACTTGAGATTTTATTAGCGATCGCTGGGTTGTTTGTTACCTGTTTCCAAAGGGGGCGGGCAGGGGGTGGAGCCTGTCTCTCACACAAAGACACGTTACAGAAAACATATGGTTGCCATTTAATTTACGCGTTATCATTTTTCATTTTGACGTCCAAGTTCCTCTGGAGCGGGCTGCGAGCCCTGGCCATTGTACTGCTAATCCAGGCTGAGCGCTCCTGAGTCCTGCCAGAGGAAACGCTCTTCAGGACCCGAGTGGGGGACAAGGACAGGAAGACGTGGCGGACTGAAATCGTCCCTTCTGGAAAGCAGAGTCCGTGTGAAAGCACCCGGCCTCCTGGGCTGAGCCCTCTGGGAGCCGCAGCTCCGAGCCTTAAAGAGCCCCCGGGCGGCCCTCCTCCTCCCGCGCTCCCCCTCCTTCCCTTCCTCCTGCTTCTCTCACCCTCCGGCACCACCAGACCATCAGCATCCTCACAATTCTTTCTATATTGGTTCACTGCAACCAATAATAAGAGTCACGAAACTACCTTATGCCCCGTAAAGACCTCAAATTTTTGTTTTAAATTATTAATACCTTTGATCTAGCAAAACACATCTCCTGACAAAAAACTGGTCATCCCCCCAACAAAAAGTGAATCCCCTCCCCCAAAAAACGAGCAACGGGAAAGATTTAAGACTGTCTTGGAAGACCTAACTGTATCAACTGATAAGGCAAAGAAAATAGAGATTATGGAGGATTTTCAGTCATGTTCAGCTCTTTGGGATACCACTTGGGGCTTTCCTGGCCAAGATATTGGAGCGATTTGGCATTTTTTCCTCCAGCTCACGTTATAGATAAGGAAACTGGGGCCGACAGGGTGAAGTAACTTGCCCAGGGTCACAGAGCTGGTATGTGTCTGAGGCCGTATTTGAACTCAGACCTTCCTGACTCCAGGTCCAGTGCTCCACCCACTAGGTCGACCTCGCTGTGAAAATGTTTATTTGGAAGTAAAATTATATTTTATGTGGTCCTTCCAGCAGTGAGCTGCCACACTGAAGAGCAAGATTGCACCCCTCACTGGCACTATCCTTCTCGTCACTGACTGGGGCCATGCCAGTCGTGGCAGGGAAGGGAGTGGAGCTGGGGCTTCCCAGGATGGAGTCATCTTTTCTCCCATTGGGGTTGACCTCATTTAGGGCTGAGGTACTGTGTCTCTTGTCCTTTGGTCCCTGCTTTCTTCACTCTATGACTTTGCCTGCAGCTCCTTCCATGTTTCTTGGACATCTGTGTTCATGTGACTTCCCACAGTTTTCATACACCAATGCTTCGGACATCACTCAATCCTTGGGTGCCCACAAGTTAGTGCCTGTAATGTTGCTGTGGAGAGTTGGTGTCCATTGGGGTCTTTGCTTGCTGACACTAAGCTTCTGGGGTTCTGTAGGTCAAAGGGCATTAACAACTTAGCAACTTTCCTTGCACAATTACAAAATGTTTTCCAGAATGTTTGGACCCAATAGCAGCCCTGCCAGTAAATAATAATAATAATAAATAGCTAATGTTTACATAGTGCTTGCTTTGTGCTGCCCCGTGCTAACCAGGTCACAATGACTGTTTCACCTGAACCTCACCCAACCCTGGAAAGCAAGTGCTGGTTTGATCTTCATACCATAGATAAGGAAACTGGGGAAGACAGAGATTAAGATACTTGCTCAGGGTCTCTCCTATGGTTTTCCAAAGCCAGTAAGGATTGATTTTAATCTATATTTCTCTGGTTATTAGGTAGATAGAGCAATAAATGGATTTGTAAGACAAACAGACAGGCAGCTATGTATTACAAGGGATCAAATCCTGGGCAGGGAGGCAGGGAGACTCATCTTCCTGAATTCACATCCAGCCTCACACACTTACTAGCTCTGTGACCTTGGACAAGTCACTTAATCATGTTTTCCTCAGTTTTGCCATCTGTAAAATGAGCTGGAGAAGGAAATGACAAACCAGTGCAGTATCTCTGCCAAGAAAACCCCAAATGGGGTCATGGAGAGTCAGACATGACTCTCATGAACAACATGAAAAACAAGAGGAAAGATAAATTGATTGATAGGTAGATAGACAGTAGGTAGGCAGGCAGATAAATAGATTAGATAGATGATAGATAGATAGATAGATAGATAGATAGATAGATAGATAGATAGATAATATATTTTAAGCATTTCCTATTGCTCAGGTGCCATGCTAAGGGCTGAGGGTACAAATACAAGTTATTCTCAAGGACATTCCACATTCTTATGCCATTCAATCAGAGCATTTATTAAGCTTCTCCTGTGTACCAGGCACTCTGCTAAAAAGACAATCCCTGCTTTCAAGGAATCCATAGTATACTGGATTAAGACCACTTGCACAAGCCTAGGTACAAAGGAGCTAGGGGCAGGATAAGTCAGAGATAATCAACAGAAGGAAGAGTCTTGCATCAAGGGGGGCTGGGAAAAGTTTCTTGCAGATTTTAGCCTGTACTTGAAGGAAGCCAGGAGGCAGAGATGAGAAGGGAGAGTGTTCCAGACATGAGGGACAGACAATCAAGGAAAAATGCCCAGGGTCTGGAAAGGGAATGTCTGCAAGGAACAGCCAGGTGGTTTATTGTCATGAGGAAAGGCGACAGAAAGGGAAGCTGGAGAGGGAAAGGCCCTGAGGGGAGGAGGGAGACAGCAAAGGGTTGAAAATGAAGTTACAAGAGGGAGCAGGTCTGGGAATAAAGGGAGCATGGATGGACCCCCTCCTGAAATGGTAAGAGACTGAGTCAGGAGAGTGGAGCTCCAGGAGAGTTGGTGAGGGGAGGGAGAAGGTCTCCAGAGAGCCTTGGCTGGGATCTTGAACATTTTCAGATGGTGGTTGATAGCAGCATTTACTTTTTTGTAAACAAGTTGTTCATCCCCTTTGGTTACTCATATGTTGGGGAATAGCCATTGATCTTATGAATTTCAGTTAAACCCCTATTGATTCTAGATGGCAGAGGTTTTTCATATGTGTTAAATGCAACTTTTAAAAATGTTTCTGTGTTTATGCCTTTTCTTGTAATGCTCTCTTAATTTTATCTGTGTAAAGACTTTCTAATTCTGCATTATCAATACTTTCAAGTTCATTTCTATGCTATCTTCAACCTGGGTTTGGCTGTGACAAGAAAAGAAAGTGTGGGGGGGCGGAGCCAAGATGGCGGAGTAGAAACAGCTCGTCCAAGCCTCTCTGCCCCCAGATTCCCCCCAAACTATGTAAAAGGGGACTCTGAACAACTTCTGGAGTCCCAGCACCCACAGAACGACACAGAGAAGCTAACCTCCCGCTGAGGACATCCCAGCAGCCCTGCAGGAAGGACCAGCGCAGAGGTCTGGGACCTGGCAGCGTGCAGAGCGCAGAGCGCAGGAGCCGAGCTGAGCCCAGGTCCACATGAGCCGAGGTTTTAGCCCCAGGGTGGCAGGGCCAGCTGCCGGCTGGAGGAACCCCAGAACACCAGGAGCTGTGGCGACTCCAGAATTATCAACATAGACATGCCTAGGACAAAGTAAGAGGTTAGTGTCCTATGGACTTTGGGACCTGTATTTGGGGAATGCGTCAGCTCCCTCCCCTGGGGGCTAGAAGCCACTGAGGAGACACGCCATTTTGCAGTTTTCAGAGGCAGCTCCGGCTCTCAGCCGACAAATCGTGGGGAGATCCAGCGATCAGTCTTGGGGGGTAATCGCTCTTGCTTTAACCTCCCTGGATCTGGATTGTGATATAGGGTGGAAGTTGTGGGTGGGTTTACAGCTTGCCAGAAACAGAAGTTGCCCCCCACACGTTCGGGACGAAAATTCCTCTATCTGGCCTTAAAGCCATAGTGTGTCAACAAGCCCAAAAGTCAAGTAATTAAGTGGCAACATGCCAAGGCAAAGGAAACAGAAAAATGCAACCCTAGACTCCTATTTTGGGGGCATAAAGCAGGAAAAGGACTGTGAGGTCAGAAGTCCTGCTCCAAAAGCCCCAGGGAAAAACATGAGCGGTTGCAGGCCATAGAGGACCTTAAGAAGGACTTTAAAAATCAAATAAGAGAAGTGGAGGAAAAATTGGAAAGAGAAATGAGAAGGATGCAGGAAAAGTATGAAATGAGGGTCAACAGCCTGACTGAGGAAAACAACACCTTAAAAAATAGACTAACTCAAAGGGCAAAGGAGGCCCAAAAGGGCAATGAGGAGAAGAATGCCTTAAAAAGTCGAATTTGCCAGATGGAAAAAGAATCTCAAAAGTTCACTGAGGAGATTCATTCCTTCAGAGTTAGACTGGAGCAAATGGAAGCTAATGACTTTATGAGAAATCAAGATGCTGTTAAGTAGATCCAAACAAATGAAAGATTAGAAGGCAATGTGAAATATCTCATGGGAAAAACCACTGACCTGGAAAATAGATCCAGGAGAGACAATTTAAAAATTATTGGACTACCTGAAAGCCATGATCAAGGAAAGAACCTAGAAATCACCCTTCAAGAAATTCTCAAGGAAAACTGCCCTGATGTTTTAGATCCAGAGGGCAAAATAGAGGTTGAAAGAATCCACCGATCACCTCCTGAAAAAGATCCCCAAAAAGAAAACTCCCAGGAATATTATAGTCAGGTTCCAGAATCCCCAGATCAAGGAGAAAATACTACAAGCAGCCAGGAAGAAACAATTTCAATATTGTGGAAACACAATCAGAATAGCCCAGGACCTGGCAGCTTCTACACTGAGGGATCGAAGGGCATGGAATATGATATTCCAGAGGGCAAAAGAACTGGGAATGAACCCAAGGGTCACCTACCCAGCAAAACTGAGTATCTTGTTTCAGGGGAAAATATGGTCATTCAGTGGAATAGTGGACTTTCAAGCATTCTTGAGGAAAAAACCAGAATTGAATAGAAAATTTGACATCCAGACACAGGAAGGAAGAGATGCCTGAGAAGGTAATCGGGGAAGAGAGATCAAGGGGAACTTATCAAAGTTGAACTATTTTCATTCCTATATGGAAAAGCAATAACTGTGACTGATGATATCTTTCTCACTATGAAAATAATGGAAGAAGGGGTTGTGGTCATATGAATACATATGTGAATGTGTGTGTATATGGTTACAGTTATAAATGGATAGAGGGCATAGGTTGAATTTGTTGGGAAGGGAGAATACTCAAGGGATGAAATTATGAGGTGAGAGAGGAAAGTGGCAAGAGGAGATGGGGAGAGACAGGGCAGGGTAAACTATCCCATGTAGAAGAAGCAAGGGGAAGTGGTTGCAAAGGAGGGGGAGAATAAGGAAGGCTAAAAAGGCAAAACCACATTCACATTGAATTTGGTTCAGGGAGAAAATGACATACATACTAAATGGGATATCTCAACCTGCAGCAGGATAGGGGGAAGGGGGATGAGAGGAGGGATGATGGATGGGAGGGCATCCTTGGGGGAGGGGAGGTTGGAAGTACCCACTATAGAAGAGGGACAGGATCATGTAGGGAATGGACCAGGTGGGGGTGGGATGAGTGGGAGGGAATTATAAGCAGCCTTGTACAATATATCTACTGTGATAATGTTTTGCATAGCTAGACATGTACAACATATACTGAATTACTTATCTCCCAAGAAGGAATGGGTGACAAGGGAGGAAGGAAATGGATCTGAAATTCGAGGTCTTAACATTAAATGTTTCAAATATATATAAATACTATTATTAATACTCTTTTGCTTGTAATAGGGAGATAAGATGTGCAGGCATTGGGACACAAAGATTCACCTTCCTCTAATGGAAAAGTCGATGGGGGTTTGGGAGAAGGTATGTGAGAGAGCAGATTGGAGGAAGCGATATCTTGTGGGACTAATATTCTGGGAGGTTGGGTAGGGGAATAATGGGGGGAAAATGATTGTAACCCAAAATCTGGTGGAAATGAACGATGTAAAACAGAAGTTAATAAAGCATTTGTTTAAAAAAAAAGAAAAGAAAGTGTGCATAATCCAGCCAGAGAAATTCCCCTATTGGCCATGCCAACCACATCTGGCTGTTTCTCCATTTTAAGTGCATCGCTCTGGCCAGAGACTGGCCCCATGCTTCTTCCTAGACTCCCGGACTCAAAGTTTATCATTATATTGGTCAGAGTTCTAAAGTCTTTCCTAGGGGCTTTTCTTTATACTCTTGCTGTCATTTAAAAAGCTGTCCTCATTTTTGTGCACTTTGGCCTATGTAACTTCATACAAAGCTTCCCAATTTCCTCTGCAGTTGTCTCTTTTGTCATTTCTTAAGGCACCATTTCAGCCCAATGCATTTGCATACTCTTTTTTTATTCAGTCAATCCCCCAGTAAGTGAACTTTTCCTTAGTTTCCAATTTTGGGGAGTGCTTTCAAAAAAGCCTCTATAAATATTGTGTGTGTGTGTGTGTGTGTGTGTGTGTGTGTGTGTGTCTTCCTTTAATCTCATTGGAGTATCAGCCTAGTAATGAGTGTCATTGCTGAGCTAAAGAGTATGTACAGTTTAATTGCATCTTGGGCATAGTTCCAAGTTGTTTTCCAGAATGGCAGGACCAATAATTTACAACTCCATTAGCAGTGCTCAGTTTTCCCACAACCCCTCTAATATTGACCACTTTCTGAGTCTGTCATCTTCTCCAATCTGATGGGTGTTAAGGGGAACCTCAAGATTCCTTTAATTTGAATTTCTCTAGTTTTTAGTGATTTGGGGGAGGGTGTTAATAGTTGATCATTGTTTGGATTTCTTCCTTTGAAAGCCCTTTGTTGACTCTCTCCATGGATTTCTTTCCCTAGAAGTTCAGCCCCTTTCTCTGATTGGCAGGTTCCTCCTAGGACCTTCATTTTAAGCAGAAATCCTCAGGCCACTGTGTTTTCATTCGGCTCTACTTTTTTGTCTCTGAACTTTCTCTCTTGAGAAGGTCCCTTCTAAAGAAAAGGAAATGGCAGAATGCAGCATGGTCCTTGAAGAAATCAGAGAATGGCCTGAGTGGTTCGTTTGGAGCATCCTCCTTGGAGAACAGAAAATGGGAGTCTCTTAGACAGCACAGGCTCAGTGGAAGGAAGCTTGATTTTTCAGCTTCTCTGAAAGAATGTTTCACTTTTGGCTTCAATGTAATGACAAGGAAACCCAAGAGTCTTCAAGCAATTGCACATATCCCTGTGAAAATGAGATTTCATCAGCTTATCTCCAATAACAGCACCAAGTTCACTCCCTGTTCTGGGGTCAAGCTGATGACTTGCTTGGATGTCCAGAATGCTTTGCTTTTGCTCTTGGGCCCCTGTGGGTCCTTATTCTTTGTGTATTTTTGTGGGATAAATAAGGGCTATCCCACACATGACACCTAGATTATACCTGCTTGTATAGGAACTATCGCCCATAATTGGGGAAGTTGGGACACAAACCATACCATGGGTGTACTGGGTTCCCTGGAACAATACTAGGTGAGGACAAGAAGTCAAAGAGAGCTCATGATTCTCTTGATATCCATCTTCCAGCAGCAATGTTCTACTTGAGGCCAGAGTCTTTAGGAGGATTCTTGGGGCCCGCCCTCCCTCCCTTCTCTTTTTTTCTGCTTTATTTTTTTATCTCTCAGTGTCTTTCTCTATCTGTGTCTCTGTCTCTCCGAAGTTCCAATGAGGTTACTTACCATCACTTTGTAGCTAACTCTCAGATCTACATGTCTAGTCTTACTGTTTTGCCCACACTGATTCCTCAACGACTTGCCATCAGTCATTTCCCCCTGGATGTTTCATAGATATTTCAAACCCATGTGCACAAAGTAGGATGCATTATGTTGGCCCTCCCCCTCCCCCAATAACATCCCTGCTCCTTATTCATTTCTGCCAAGATGTCACCACCCTTCCAATCACTTGGGTCTGAAACCTCAGGGCCTGTTGGGGGCGGGGATAGGCTTTGCTTTTACTGTGCTAATTTCCATATAAGGTATAGGTTTTATTGGGCCATAGTTGGGGCGAGGGCGTGGTTTAATGTATATAAGATGCTGTACACGGAAGCATCTCTCTCTCGGGATGTGACCGGCCGTGAATAAACAACCCCTGAAACCTCGGGTGCTCTGTCTGGGTTAATTCCTCTTCGGAGGCCGGTGACGACCGAAGACTCGCCATGGGGATAGGTGAGTAGAGAGGACGGGGACATAATAGTTACAGATCAACCCGCCGCCGGTGCCATAGATAAGGCCCCCGGCAAGTGGCGCCTGAACAGGGATTGAGATCTGTAGGGACCGTCTGAGTCCGCTGGACGGACTCCCCCCAGACAGCCTCATCTCATAAGAAGGACGAGATGGGAGGATTGAATAGCATACCTGAATTTCGACCCGAGGAGAAGGGGGTTGTAGCCGCCCAGCTGTATAAGCTGTGCGCTAAGAGGGGTATAAAATCCCCCTAAAAACCTGCCGAGCACTCATAGAAGGGTCGGGTGAAGAGGAGGAAAGTCATGGTGTGGGGCCACAAGAGGAGGATGAAGGGGAGGATGGGGGGGAGGATGAGGGCCCCCCTCCCGTGTACCCCTGGGAAGAGTTAAGGAGGGCTAGAGGGGAAAGCCGCGAAAAAGATGGCGGATACACGACACTTCCGCATTCTTCATGGGACACAGACCGGAAGGATAGTGGGTGTGACGCAGCTCAGATGCCGAGCGGGCCTAGACAGGAAAAGACAGGAGGATGGGGCGGGGCCTCTTCTAGACACCCGGAGGCCTGGGGCGGAGTTTCCCCGAGGTGCCCAGAAGCTTGGCTAGCCGCCCCAACGGCCATGGCTGAGCCTCCCCCATGCAGATTGGCAGCATTCAGGGACGGGGGGAGAGGACCCAGACCAGGGGCAACAGGTCTGGTCGCAGCCAGTGCCATCCGAGCCTTTGAGCAGGGGGAGACAGTAGACTGGGATGACTGGGGGATATATCCGCTGCTTGCTGATCCCCTCACGGGACAGCGGCAGTACGCCCCAGTGCCATTTAAGATGTTGAAGGAGCTGAAGGAGGCCGTGTCCAAGTACGGTGCCAGCTCCCCTTATGTAAAAAGATTGCTGAAAAACATAATAGCCACCAATCCTTGGACTCCGTCAGACTTTGACGAAGTCTGTTCTGCTTGTTTTGACCCCGCCGGCTATATGGCTTTCAAAGCCCAGGCTCCCCGAGAGGCCTTACAGTTCGCAAGAACTAAAGGATACGGCCCAGTTGAGCAGGCAGTGGATCTCCTGTGCGGCACGGGGATAAATGCTGACCCAAGAGTGCAGGCACAGTACGGCCAGGTAGAACTGGAAGCAGTAGAGGAAGTGCACCTGAGAGCATGGGATAAGGTGGGAACTATGAAAGGAGGGAAGGCTCCGGCTAAGCTAATTGGGCTCAAACAGCGAGCCAATCAAGACCCATTAAGTTTCGTTAATGAAGTTAAGGAGACTGTGTCACACGTTATGGGTGAAGGGCCCGGCACTGATCTACTCGTGAAACAGATTGTAAGGGAGGGACTTCGACCTCGCCCCGCTGCCGCTGTGGCCACTTTACCTAGTGATGCCTCCTTAGAAGACATGGTAGACAAACTAATGGATATGCCAGGAGAGGACTCCATGCAAGCCCTTGTGGCGGCCATGGAAAGCAGAGAGAATTCACTGGTGGCCGCCCTAGAGAAAATGAGCATGGGGGCCAGCAAGAGATCAGCTTGCTTCAAGTGTGGCAAACTTGGCCACTTCAAAGCACAATGCAAGGCATCTACTCAGACCCCTCGGTGCTACTGCTGCGGCAAGCAGGGACACATAGCTAAATTTTGCAGAAACAAGGGGAAGCAGGGAAATGGCCGGAGGGGGGGCCCAGCCGCGAGGCACCCCCACGGTCCATCAGCGGCAAACATACACCAGTGAGGGCCTGGGCAGTAGAAGGACAGGGACAGGTCGCCTACCAGATGGCCCCGTGGGAGACCATGGCTGTTCCATCTCTAACACAGACTTGTCCGGCCTTAATCACAGGCCCTGAGGGCTACACTGAATTTATAACCCATACTCAAATTGTGGAAGACCCTGAATCACCCATTGTTTTGATTAACCCTCACCCCTACTCCATAATGATAAATAAGAACCAAGTAATTGGGAAAGCCATCCCATTGCAAGGCTCCCCATTTATTCATTCAGGGAGAGCCCAGACCATAAACTGGGTACAACCAGTGACCCCCGACCGGCCTACTCTGATTGTGTTGGTCGAAGGGAGCTCAGTAGAGGGAATCATGGATACGGGGGCGGATTGCTCCGTGATAAATGGAGGCCAGTGGAAGCCTGAATGGCCACTGTCGGCGGGAGGGCAGCCAGTAATGGGGGTAGGAGGGAGACAGACTGCCCCTAAGGCAGCAAGGGCCCTGAAGTGGGCCGTGAAAGGCAAGACAGGACTGTTTAATCCTCTCTTCCTACCAGGGCTCCCATACGCCCTCTGGGGGCGTGATCTCCTCTCCCAATTGAATCTTTCTTTGGCCACTCCAGACAGTCTGCTGGGAAATTAGTGGGGGCCACTGCCGAAGAGAGCTTCTCCCCGCAGATCACTTGGATTGATAAGAAACTAATATGGGTAGAACAGTGGCCCCTGTCCCAAGAGAAGCTCACAGCGCTTAGGATGATTGTAGATACTTTATTATTAGAGGGGAAAATAGAGAAATCTCTTAGTCCCTTTAATTCCCCAGTATTTGTCATCAAAAAGAAAAATGGAAAATGGAGAATGCTAGTTGACCTCAGAGCAGTTAACGCTGCCATGTTACCAATGGGAGCCCTCCAACCTGGACTACCCACGCCGGCAGCCATCCCAAGGAATTGGGAGATAATAGTGATTGATATTAAGGATTGTTTTTACAGTATCCCTCTTCACCCAAATGATAAAGAGAAGTTTGCCTTTTCTGTTCCCAGCATTAACTTCCAGGCACCTTCCGAGAGATATCAGTTTAGGGTTTTGCCCCAGGGAATGGCAAATAGCCCAACCTTGTGTCAGTTATATGTGGTAGAGTTGTTAAGGCCAGCTAGGGAAAAATATAACAGTCTTATGATTATACATTATATGGATGATATATTGATCGCTGCACCACAGCTGCAGCTGGCAGAGAGTTGTTTGGCCCTAATAACCGAGTTGTTGCAAGGTAAAGGATTGCTTCTAGCCCCTGAGAAGGTGCAAAAGTCATATCCTTATGAATATTTAGGTCAAAAGGTTCTTCCCGAACAGGTTGTTAAAGATATTCCTGGCATTGATAAGTCCCAATATAGGACATTGAATGATTTTCAAAGGTTGGTGGGAGCACTTCAGTGGATTCGCTCGGCAATCCCTATACCACAGTCACTTATGCAGCCATTATATGAGATTCTAAAAGGGGCGTCACAGTTGACCTCCCCTAGGACATGGACCCCCAAGGCAGAACAGGCATTGGAACAGATTTTTCAAAAAGCCTCTGTTTTGAGTCGCCAAGCCCCAGATGAACCTATATATTTTCAAATATTAAGAGATACAGGGCGATTTTGGGGATGCCTCTTTCAAAGACATGGATGTTTAGAATGGTTATATCCAAAAATTCCAAAAAAGATTATACAAGATAAATGGGAGACCCTAGCTTGGTTTTGTTTGCAAGCCTCTGAGTGCTGTCAACGCGCATTTGGGCGCAAACCTTTTCTTAACTTAGATCTATCAGGAGAGCTCAGTCATACACTTGCAGAAAATTCCCTGCTGTGGGCCACGGTGTTGACTAGTATGAATATTGCGAAAGTCACACCTCCCCCAGTGGTCCGGATGTATAGTGAATTCATTCTCAAACGCCACACGCCTGTAGTGGTATCCGATCCAGTGGCCGGACCAAATATATTTACAGATGCCACTAAGAATGGCCGTGCTGTAGTTCACAACCCGTCACAACCAGCCACGTGGGTATTGGATACCCCATATACCTCCACCCAGAAGAATGAGTTATTTGCCATTATTAAAGCTGTAGAGTTGTTTGATACTATACCCATAAATTTAATTACAGATAGTATGTATTGTGCACTATTGCTTCCCCGCTTAGAACATGCCTATGTGTCTCCAGGATCCACCATAGCCGATCTTTTATTACAACTTCAACATAGAATAAAGGGTAGGAGACATTCCATTTATGTCCTACATGTGCGGTCCCATATATCTATCTCGGGACCTATTTTTCAAGGCAATGATGAAGCCGATAGTGCCCTATATATAGCCCACCAAGATCCTGATCCGGCCCGGCAGGCACACAGTAAGTATCATATTTCAGCTAGATCCCTCAGACGCCTCTATGGCATTCCTAAGATAGAAGCACGCTCCATTGTACACTCATGAACCGCTTGCGCACCCTTCCGGCCGCGCCCCCAGCCAGAGGGCATCAATCCCAGGGGTGACTTGCCTAATGCCCTCTGGCAAATGGATGTCACACATTTAGGACAGAAACATATACATGTATCAGTAGATACCTTTTCTTCCTTTACCTTTGCTACGTTGCAACCCGGTGAGACTGTAAGACATGTAATATCACATTTGTACACTCAAATGGCCACCTTAGGTGTGCCAGAAGCCCTAAAGACTGATAATGGGCCGGCATATACCTCTAGGGCCTTTACAGAATTCTGCCTAGAATTTTCTATCAATCATACTACGGGTATCCCCTATAACCCCACAGGTCAAGCCATGGTGGAGCGAGCAAATCGCAACCTGAAAACAACCCTCTATAAACAAAAAGGGGGAGTATGCAGGGGAATAACCCAAAAGGAATTGGCACAAGCCGTTTTTACCATGAACTTTCTCCAATTTAGAGATGATGGCACCTCGGCCGCACAGAGATTTTTTGGAAAAACTGCGACCAAACATATAGAGTTGCCACCCCCCACAAGGGCCCTACCAGGAACTAAGATAATGTGGAGGGATGAAGAAGGAAAGTGGCATGGGCCGGTCACAGTGGTTGCAAGGAGACCAGCCCATTTATCCTTTTATCCAAATGAGAATTCTAGTCTCCCCGAAAAATGGATACCTGTACATAGAGCTAGAGATCTTGAATGAACCCAACCAGATTATCGGGATGAGGAGTTCCCTCTCTTTTCCTTTGCAGGGACATGGCCCACCATCCTGGGAATCCTGATGTGTGGAACGGCGATAGAACACCCCACCCCCGGACTCGCGACGCCTCGTTGGGGGCCTCTTGGGGCGGGTTGGGTGCCTCTCTGGGTCTCCTCTTATTACTTATCGGGCTTTTATTTTGGTGCATATGCCGTGCATCCACCCGGCATAAGGGCTATATGTTACTTACCCAACAAGCCATCTTTGCTATAAGAGAAGGACAAGATCCTTCAGTTTGGCTCGCCGCCATGGAAGACATGTAACACCTTGGGGTAAGACGGGGCAAGCCCCACGACGGGCAACTTCTCCCACCCAGCCACCTAAGACAGGGCCCGAAGGTGTTGGGTCCCTAGGACGGGTAAGGTTTCAGGGATTGAGGAGAGGACCCAAGCCAGGGCACCCCGCTCCTGGCGAAGCCATAAGCTTAGATGATGCGTAATGTTTAGAAAGGCTGCACTGGGCGCCACAGCCCTGATAAAACAAAAAGGGGGAGATGTTGGGGGTGGGGATAGGCTTTGCTTTTACTGTGCTAATTTCCATATAAGGTATAGGTTTTATTGGGCCATAGTTGGGGCGAGGGCGTGGTTTAATGTATATAAGATGCTGTACACGGAAGCATCTCTCTCTCGGGATGTGACCGGCCGTGAATAAACAACCCCTGAAACCTCGGGTGCTCTGTCTGGGTTAATTCCTCTTCGGAGGCCGGTGACGACCAAAGACTTGCCATGGGGATAGGTGAGTAGAGAGGACGGGGACATAATAGTTACAGATCAACCTGCCGCCGGTGCCGTAGATAAGGCCCCCGGCAAGGGCCCTCCTGGATTCCTCCATTTCTCCCATCCCAAGTGGCCAATCAGTTCTGAAGCCTGGTGTATTTGCTCTCCCATCTGCCCCCTTCCTCTGCACTCTCACCATGGCTACCTCACACCCTAGTGCAGATCTTCCTCACCTCTGACCTGGACTGCTGTGATGGCTTCCTCCCTACCTCACTTCCCTCCCTCCTTTTCTATGCTCCACAACTGGAAAATTGATATTCCTAAATCATGAACAAGTCTTCCTCTGGCTCAAAAGTTCCTAGTCATTCTCTCTTATCTTTAGAATGAAGGAACATCTCTCCCCTTCTGCCTCCAGCTCACCTTTCCAGGAGTATCCCACATGATTCCCTTTTCCTTCTTCCTTCTACACTAATAACCTTCCTTTTGTTCTTCATTTGTAACTATCCCTCTCCAGCCTCCATACCTTTGCTCAGGCTGTTACCCTTGCTTGGAATCTCCTTCCTGCTGACTTCAATCCCTGAAGACTTCAAACAGTCTAGGAAGCCCTGCTTAAGTACTGCCTTCTATCAGGGTCCTTTCCTGCTCTCTCCAGGAGGCCTCCCTCCAATCCCCTTGTCCTCTCTTCTCTGTGCACACATTCTGCAACAGAATGCAGTCTGATTGCGTTGTTTCTGTAGAATGTACTGCATAATAGGTGATTAAGAATTGCTTGCTGCTTGCTCATTGTTTCCATTATTATTTGACAAACTCTGAGAAATGTTAACTATTGTGTTGATTAAAAAGAAATTAGGGGCCTGAGATAGATATAGAAGAGGCAGGGGTGTCCATGTTTGTCAATTACATACAGGTTTAACAGTGAACTTTTAACGACAACAACGATAACAAGTCAATTAATCAAGTAAAAATTCCTTCCATATACTCAGCAGCTGGGGACTGTAATCGAGTGGTGGCGTATGGCTGTGATGGAATATTGTGCTATGAGATGGCGAGCAGGAGGACCTCAGAGAAACATGGGAAGACTCACACGAACTGATGCAAAGCGAAGTGAACAGAACCAGGAGAACACTGTGCACAGTGACAGTCCCATTGTGTGATAAACATCTGGTGATGACTTAGCTATTCTCAGCAATATAAGGACTAATAATGAAGCAGACTATCTGCCTCCAGAGAAAAGAACTTACACTGTCTGAATACAAACTAAAGCAGGCTATTTTTCAGTTTAATTCTATTTTTTTTAAATTCAAGTCTTCTTATACAAAATGACTACTATGGAAATGTTTTATATTGTTGCACATGTATAACCAATACCTGATTACTTACTATCTCAGGCAAGGGGTAGGGGAGGGACAGAATTTGGATTTCAAAACGTTTTTTTTTGCTTTTTGAAGGGTCAAAACTTTTTTTTAAGAAATGTTAAAATTGTTTTACTATGTAATTGGGAATAATGAAATATAAAAATATCCCTTCATATCACCAATACGTCTATATATTACAACAAAAACCAGGAGGAAGAGAAAAGAATTATCATCTATTTAAATAGCAAGGGAATGTGGTGTCTGGGACATAGCTGACTAAAACCACATGGACGTTTATATAAACACAAGTCGAAACTTTTTTTTTTCCAGAAAAAGATAGACTTTTAAAAATGAAGAGATATTTGGGGTTTGTGTTTTAGACCATTCCACTATAAAGACAATAAAACTCAAAGTACTTTAGATATTTAGTGATTTACTAATAATCCCTACCATGGAGATAACATAGAATTAGACCCCCCCAAAAAAATCAAAACTAGGATATAAGAATAAAAAATAAAAAATACCAAAGGTAATAATGAAAGTAGAAAGCAAGAGTTAACAAAACAAACTCTAGTATTTGATTGAAAAATAGAAAAATCAAGATGGTGGAGTAGAAACAGCACGTCCAAGGTGCTCTCCCCCCAGATCACATCAAAACCATGTAAAAGGGGACTCTGAACAACTTCTGGAGCCCCAGCACCCACAGAATGACACAGAGAAGCTAACCTCCCACTGAGGACAGCCCAGCAGCCCTGCAGGGAGGGCCAGCGCAGTGCTCTGGGAGCCAACAGCCCAGCAAGCAGAGAGCTGAGTCCAGGTCCCTGAGAGCTGTGGTTTTAGTCCCAGGGTGGCCGGGCCAGCAGCCAGCTGGAGGGACCCCAGAACACCAGTAGCTGTGGCAATTACAGAATTATCAACACAGACATGCCTAGGACAAAGTGAGAGGTTAGTGCCCTATGGACTTTGGGACCAGTATTTGGGGAACTCGTCGACTTCCTTGCCTGGGGGCTAGAAGCCGCTGAGGAGACACGCCATTTTGCAGTTTTCAGTGGTGGCTCCAGCTCCTGGCCTGCGAACTGTAGGGAGATCCAGCGATCAGTCTTGGGGGGTAATCGCTCTTGCTTTAAACACCCCTGGATCTGGATTGTGGTCTGGGGTGGAGGTCATGGGGTGGGTATCCCGCTTGCCAGAAAAGGAAGTTATGAAGACCCCACACGTTTGGGACAGAAGCTCCCCTGTCTGGTGGCAGAGTCCTATTGTGGCAACAAGCCCAAAAGTCAAGTAATTAAGTGGCAACATGCTGAAGCAAAAGAAACAAAATAAACAGAAAAACATGTGGTGTATAATACAGGTGTCATATATAGGACATCCTTTATCTTACCCCACAGGAAAAGTCTTATAGCAGACCATGAAGAGAAACAAAATGTGTGGGGCAATCCAAGAAAGCCTCAGCCCCAGCTCAGTCTAGTTTCTTATGGACCTGATCTTTGGACCAAAACTTCTGTCTCCAAAGAGCCTAGTTCCCAAACCTTGTGGCTTGTCCTCAGTCCCCATCCTTCTTAATCTCTCTTCAGCCTTTAACATTCTTGATCCTCATTTTCTCCTTGCTCTTCTTCTCTCTCTAAGTTTTCCTGATGCTGATTCTCCCCCTAGCTATCTGACTACTCCTTTGCTGGGTCTTTATCTAGGCTGTGTTCGCTAATCATGGTTTCTGTGGCTTTGATCCTGAGACATTGTCTCTTCTCCCTCTAAAATGGTTTGCTTAGTGATCTTATCTAGTCTCAGAGAGTCAATGATCATGTCTATCCTGATGATTGTCAAATCTGCTTACCCAGCCCTAACCCTTCTGCTGACTTCTAGATTGGCATTCTGGCTGGACTGGATGTCCTGCTGCCATCTTGAACACGTCTCAAACTGAAATCATTATTCACCCCCCTAATCCCCTGCTCTTTTCCAATTTCCCGATTAAGGGCACCACCATTCTCCCAGTCACCCAGGGCTAGAGTTATGTGTCCTCAGTATCTTTCCTCCTCCCCCACATCCATATCCAATTTGTTGCCAAAGCCTTTCAATGTAATGGTCAGAACATCTCTCAGATATGCTCCCTTCTCTCTTCTGCCATTGCCAACACCCTGGTCTGGAGTCTCATCTTCTCACACCTGGCCTACTGCAATAGTCTGCTAACTGATCTCTGCTATGAGTCTCTCCTTATTCTGGTCTGTTCTCCACTGATCTTTCTCAAATACAGATCTGACCATGTCCAGCCCCTCTGAACTCCAGTGGCTCCATTCAAAGTCCTTCATAATCTTTCCCCTACTACTTTTTCAGGCTTCTCACACCTTACACTCCCTTGCTCCATGTACTCTGCCATCCAGAGATGCTGCCTCCAGGAATATCAATTTAGGTCCTCTGAAGACATGGCCAGAGCTTTTCCCATCTCTCCTGAATGTGAAATCACCATTCTGTGATTTCATTCACGTGGATCTTTACTCTAAGGAAGAAGGCAACCTCTCTATTCAGGGATAGGCAAGAAGTCATGACCAGTTGCTGTGATTGAAAAAAAAATCCTCTCTTGCTGCACAATATTGTCTTAAAAAAAGACATGGATGAAATGTAAAGATGTTGAGATATTTCTTGTGGCCATTCAGGCTTCCATCCTGATCACCAAATTGCTTCCATTAGAATTGTCTTAGGAAGATTCTGACAATCACCTGGAAGGTTAAGGTACCAGACACCTGAAGTCTTTACTTAAACTAGATGGCCAAGCCATCAGACTCTGCTTCAGAGAGTGCAACTCCGATGGGCTGGCCGTGTTGTTCAAATGCAAAATGTATGCTTGCCAAAAAGACTTTTATGGAGAACTCACACAGGGCAAGTGTTCACATGGTGGTCAGAAGAAGCCATACAAGGACACGCTCAAGGACTTTGGAATTGATTGTGTGACATGGGACACACTGGCCAGGATGGCCCAGCAGAGCATGCCCACATCAGAGAAGGTGCTGGGCTCTGTGAGCAGGACTGAGAGAGCTCAAAGGAAAGGCAGGATGCTCAGATTTGGAGAATCCAGCCCAAATGTTCACAGGGTCTATTTGTGCCCGACCTGTGGGAGAGCATTCTGAGTTCAAGTTGGTCTCATCAGCCACAGTGGGACACGTGGAAACTTGCCCCTAACATAGTGATGTCATTTTGAGCCTTTTTGAGAATGAAGGACATGCAATGCCCTCCCTGTTCACCCCCACATCATTGTCCCCAGGCTCTTTGCAAAGGACAGTTCCTGTGCCATCTACTACACATATGTCCTTTCCTAATCTCCCCAGTATTTATCATTCTCTGTCTCTTGAAATTCATTTCTATAACTTTTTATAAACTTTGGGTTTACTTCATTCATGTGTACATAGCATCTCCTCCCAAAGGAAACTTTGGGTTTGTCCCTGTAGCCCTGGCATGTAGCTCAGTGACTTGCCTGGTGTAGCCCCGAATAAATGCTAGCTGAATGAATGGAAGTTGTCAAAATATAGTCTTGAGTTCTGAATAGAGAACTCGGAGAAATCCCTGCTCCACACAATCACTGAGGCTGCCAGCTAGAAAGCTCCTGACAGGTGAACAATACAGGGGTAGCATATAGTGGAACAGGAATAACCTTCATAAGATCCATGGAGGGGAATTATTCAGCCTTGACTGGAAAACCTCTTCTGAAGGAGACCAAACCATCTCCTGAAGAGACCCAATCCACTTTTGGACAGTGATGATTCAGAAGGTTTTATTAAGCCAAATTCCAGAAGAATTTCTTAAATGCAGTTTATCTGTGATTGGAAATAATTGCATTAAACACTAGATCAGATAGTTTTGTGGATCCATATTTTAAATAAAGAGACATCTAAGGGGCAGTTAGGTGGCCCAGTGAGTAAGAGCACTGGCCCCAGAGTCAGGATGACCCGAGGTCGAATCCAGCCTCAGAGAATGAGCCCCCGCACATAAATAATGACTGGCCGTGTAACCTTGAGCAAGTTACCTAATCCCAACTGCTTTAAAAAATGAAGAAAGACACATCTAGGTACAATATGGTACTTTATACAGTATTACTAACATTTAGCCATTTTCAATCAGTTTAACTAGTCCTTGTCTTATCCCAGGATTTCTTACAGAATCTCTTCCTACATCACCCTGAAGCCTTATCTTGGAGTCTGATAGCTGGCATAGGCTCTCAGATTTCAGGCCAAGTTGGCACCCAAACTCTTCTGTTTTCTCTTCTCTACCTTAAGCTATGTAATCACAGACATATAGTGACTGTGGGCACTCCTGAGTGGTTAAGGATTTCTCATAACATTCCTCATCTATCTCACTGCCCTCTCTCCCTGCAGAAGGCTAGAGAGAAAAATGACCAGGAAAAGGAGCAGGACAGTGGATGCTCTACAGTGGGTGGGCTAATTTTAGCTTGGCCAGGTACTTTTGGATTCAAGGCAGCGAGAGGATCATGAGCATAAGCCTCATAGCTGCCTCTGAGCCCTGACAAACCCTGAGCCAATTACAAAAGCACAATTTCCTCCTCTCAAAAGGAGAGATGGACTTTTCACCTTCAAACAAGGACCTCCAGCTGTTGGCTGTTGTTCTAGGTGCTGCTTGGAATTTAAATAGATTTGCCCTTGACCTCTGAAGTTCTCCCTGGCAATGCATAACTTGTGAATAAAATAGTTTGCTTTTACTGAGCTTCCAGTAACATGACAAAGGACAGATGAAAACTTTACACAGAAAACTGAACAAGGTATTTAAGGAAAATTTTTGAGCACCTACACCATGAAATCTATTCTATTAGCATCGTTCACACAAACCAAACTCTTTTAAGCAGCCATCTTTGTACAGGGGGAAACAATACACAAGCAGAGAGATGGGTAAAGATAATTCCAGGTACGAGAGATACTTAGTTACTGGGGAAATCAAGAGCACCATCAGGACGGAATGAGTAACTAAGGCAAATACAGGAGGAGGCCAGGCAATTTGAAGACCATGGTATCACAGTTCTGAGATACAAGAGAACGTAGAGGACATCGAGTTCAACCCTGGTATTTTGTAGTTGAGGAAACTGAAATCCAAAAGTCACCCAAAGTCATCCAGGTAGTTTTTATTGAGGTGAGATTTGAACTCATCCTCTGATTCCAGAGTCAATTGTCTTTCCACTGGTTCCAGAACCTCTGTCTGCCTCAGTTTCTTCATCTGTAAAACAAAGATAAAAAAATAGGCAGTAAGATAAATCTGTGGATACAATGCTAGACCTGGAGTCGGGAAGACCCACCCACTATAGAGCATCCAGGTAAGTTCAAATTTGACCTCAAACTCTTTTTTTTTAAACAAATGCTTTATTAACTTCTGTTTTACATCATTCATTTCCACCAGATTTTGAATTACAATCATTTTCCCCCCGTTATTCCCCTACCCAACCTCCCAGAATAGCAGTCCCATAAGATATCGCTTCCTCCAATCTGCTCTCTCCCATACCTTCTCCTATACCCCCTTCGACTTTTCCATTAGAGGAAGGTGAATCTTGGTGTCCCAATGCCTGCACATCTTATCTCCCAATTATAAGCAAAAGAGTAATAATAATAGTACTTATATATGTTGGAAACATTTAATGTTAAGACCTCGAATTTCAGATCCATTTCCTTCCTCCCTTGTCACCCATTCCCTCTGGGGAGATAAGTAATTCAGTATATGTTGTACATGTCTAGCTATGCAAAACATTATCATAGTAGATATATTGTACAAGGCTGCTTATAATTCCCTCCCACTCATCCCACCTCCCCACCTGGTCCATTCCCTACATGATCCTGTCCCTCTTCTATAGTGGGTACTTCCAACCTCCCCTCCCCCAAAGGATGCCCTCCCATCCATCATCCCTCCTCTCATCCCCCTTCCCCCTATCCTGCTGCAGGTTGAGATATCCCATTTAGTATGTATGTCATTCTCTCCCTGAACCAAATTCAATGAGAATGTGGTTTTGCCTTTTTTGCCTTCCTATTCTCCCCCTCCCTTGCAACCACTTCCCTTGCTTCTTCTACATGAGATAGTTTACCCTACCCTGTCTCTCCCCATCTCCTCTTGCCACTTTCCTCTCTCACCTCATAATTTCATCCCTTAAGTATTCTCCCTTCCCAACAAATTCAACCTATGCCCTCTATCCATAAAACAACCATATACACACACATTCACATATGCATTCATATGACCACACACCCTTCTTCCATTATTTTCATAGTGAGAAAGATATCATCACTCACAGTTATTGCTTTTCCATATAGGAATGTAAATAGTTCAACTTTGATAAGTTCCTTTTGATTTCTTTTCCCTGATTACCTTCTCAGGCATCTCTTGCTTCTTGTGTCTGGATGTCAAATTTTCTATTCAACTCTGGTTTTTTCCTCAAGAATGCTTGAAAGTCCTCTATTCCACTGAATGACCATATTTTCCCCTGAAACAAAATACTCAGTTTTGCTGGGTAGGTGACCTGTGGGTTCATTCCCAGTTCTTTTGCCCTCTGGAATATCATATTCCATGCCCTTCGATCCCTCAGTGTAGAAGCTGCCAGGTCCTGGGCTATTCTGATTGTGTTTCACAATATTGAAATTGTTTCTTCCTGGCTGCTTGTAGTATTTTCTCCTTGATCTGGGGATTCTGGAACCTGGCTATAATATTCCTGGGAGTTTTCTTTTGGGATCTTTTTCAGGAGGTGATCTGTGGATTCTTTCAACCTCTATTTTGCCCTCTGGATCTAAACATCAGGGCAATTTTCCTTGAGAATTTCTTGAAGGGTGATTTCTAGGTTCTTTCTTTGATCATGGCTTTTGGGTAGTCCAATAATTTTTAAATTGTCTCTCCTGGATCTATTTTCCAGGTCAGTGGTTTTTCCCCATGAGATATTTCACATTGCCTTCTAATCTTTCGTTTGTTTGGATCTACTTAATAGCATCTTGATTTCTCATAAAGTCATTAGCTTCCATTTGCTCCAGTCTAACTCTGAAGGAATGAATCTCCTCAGTGAACTTTTGAGATTCTTTTTCCATCTGGCAAATTCGACTTTTTAAGGCATTCTTCTCCTCATTGCCCTTTTGGGCCTCCTTTGCCATTTGAGTCAGTCTATTTTTTAAGGTGTTGTTTCCCTCAGTCAGGCTGTTGACCGTCATTTCATACTTTTCCTGCATCCTTCTCATTTCTCTTTCCAATTTTTCCTCCACTTCTCTTATTTGATTTTTAAAGTCCTTCTTAAGGTCCTCTATGGCCTGCAACCCGCTCATGTTTTCCCCTGGGGCTTTTGGAGCAGGACTTCTGACCTCACAGTCCTTTTCCTGCTTTATGCCCCCAAAATAGGAGTCTAGGGTTGCATTTTTCTGTTTCCTCTGCCTTGGCATGTTGCCACTTAGTTGCTTGACTTTTGGGCTTGCTGCCACACTATGGTTTTAAGGCCAGATAGAGGAATTTTCATCCCGAACGTGTGAGAGGCAGCTTCTGTTTCTGGCAAGCTGTAAACCCAACCACGACTTCCACCGTAGATCACAATCCAGATCCAGGGAGGTTAAAGCAAGAGCGATTACCCCCCAAGACTGATCACTGGATCTCCCTACAATTAATTGCAGGCCAGGAGCTGGAGCTGCCTCTGAAAACTACAGCGGCTTCTAGCCCCCAGGGGAGGGAGCTGACGCATTCCCCCAAAGTCCATAGGACACTAACCTCTTACTTTTTCCTAAGCATGTCTATGTTGATAATTCCGGAGTTGCCACAGCTGCTGGTGTTCTGGGGTTCCTCCAGCTGGCTGCTGGCCCTGCCGCCATGGGGCTAAAACCTCGGCTCATGGGAACCTGGGCTCCGCTCGGCTCCGCTTCCTGTGCTCTGCGCGTTGCGTGCTGCCGGCTCCCAGACCGCTGTGCTGGTCCTTCCTGCAGGGCTGTTGGGCTGTCCTCAGAGGGAGTTAGCTTCTCTGTGTCGTTCTGTGGGTGCTGGGGCTCCAGAAGTTTTTCAGAGTCCCCTTTTACATAGTTTGGGGGGAATCTGGGGGCAGAGTGGCTTGAATGAGCTGTTCCTACTCCGCCATGTTGCTGACCTCAAACTCTTACTAGCTGTGAGACTCTGGGTAAGTCACTTAACCCTGTTTGCCTCAGTTTCCTCATTTGTAAAAATTAAGTGTAGAAGGAAATAGCAAACCACTCCAATATTTTTTTGAAGAAAACTCCAAAGAGAGTCACAAAGAGTTGGACACAAATGAAAGATTGAACAACAAACATCTCTTTGAACATCAAAATGTTTCCTATGGATCTTGAATCTTACTGAAATCCCAAGGTAAGTTTTAAACACATGGAAAAAAGATCAGCCTCCCAAATACAAGGTGAGGATGGCACAGCTGAATTGAATTGAAGTCACAGAAATATAGTTACAATGTCTCAGCAACTATGCCATTCTTCTCTGGTGCTTGGGCATCAAACCAAGACTCTCCATGTATCCCTTTTGAATGTCAGCCCATGTGCCTCAGTCCAACATTCTATCCATTCCCCATGCATTTGTCCCTTAACTCTGCCATCCAGAATGGGAGCTATTTATGCCTCTTGGCCATTCACTACTAAAGACATTTTTTTTACACCTTTGTGCCATGTTTCGAATTCCTCCTCTCGTACCTGCCCTGAGATTCATCTTCTAAAAATGTTCTGTTGGTTGAGAGATACTTTGTGGGTCCCCGACATCCTCCTTAGGTAATGCTTCTTTTTCCACCTTACCTGTATGCTTTCTCTTGGTGTCTTTGGAGTTTCATTTCTGAGACCTCGTTATTACAAAGTAGAAGTGGATTGAACAGGTAGCTAGGTGGTGCTGTAGTGGATAGAGCTCCAGACCTGGAATCAGGAAAATGAGTCTTCCTGATTCAAATCTGGCCTCACACACTTACCAGTTGTGTGACCCTGGCCAAGTTATTTTACCCTGTTTGCCTCAGTTTCCATATCTATAAAGGGATCTGGAAAAGGAAATGACAAAACCATTCCAGTATCTATACCAAGAAAACCCCAAATGGAGTCATGAAAAGTTGGACAGGACTGAGGTGACTGAACAACAAAGTGGATTGAGCATTGGGTACAGAGCTGGGAAGATGTGTGCATGTCCGGCCTTAGACTTTACCTGCTCTGTGAGCCCTTCGCGTAGCAAAGCCTCCATTGCCTTATCTGTCAAACTGGGATAATAATAGCACCTGTGGGGTTTGGGGGTTCTTGTGAGACGTATTGTGATAACACTTGGAAATCTCTTTCTTTGAAAATCTTAAAAGTTGTATTTAAATGTCTTCCATCTTTTTTATCCCTCTTGAGATGACTTCTTTCCAGCTCTCTGATATAATATCATGTCTCTGAATGCTTTGAAGTTTACTTTCCTGAAGTTGAGGGTTCTGTGTTCAGCTTTCCTTTTCCTCCTTATCACATTTTCTAAATCAGAGGGATGATTTCTTACCAAAGTTCTCAATATTCCTCCCTCCCTAGTCTGAGTCTATTGTTTCTCTTGTTGGTGAGAATTACTCAGAACAGCACCCTCCTTATTGGTCTCTTCAACTTTTGAAGGAAAAACTGTCACCAAATAGAAAATTTCTTGTTTTATATTATATTTCCTCCCACCTGGAGTCATGAAATTTCTTCTCATAAGTGTGTGTTCTTAATGCATAAATGCAATTCTATGCCTATGCCTCTCACATATCTTTTCTTGATCTTGCTTCTTTTAAGTAAGGCACATCCCTCTGACACCATATTCCAATTCCAACAATAGGCTTCATTCCATAAAATTCTAGGAATCCTTATTAGGTTAAATTTCATACTTGCATTAAGTTTTCTAGTTCATTTTCCTTGTTCCCTAGACTTTGTGCATTTTGCATAGATGCCTTAAATGATGGATTGCATTGCTGATTCTTTTCTTGAGTTTTATGTCCTGTGAGTTTCTGGGTCTTTCATCTGTTCTTATTCTGTAGCTACCATCTAAGAATCCAATCTGGTAAACAAAGGGAGACATTTTCTTTCTCTTGACTCCATTTTCCCTGAAGGGGACTTTGGGAAATGTGTGCTTACTAGCCCTTCCTTGTGAGGAGCTCTCCATCCCTGGCTGTGAACTTATCATTGCTATTTTTAAATTGTAGTTGAATGCAGCATAGTTTTAACCAGATGTTCACTTTTCACTGTAATTGAACAAACATTTTAAAGCACTTTCTATGTGTAAGGCACTGTTCCAAGGATTAGGGATGGAAAAATCAAGATGAAGTATTTCCTGACCTTTTATCTATCTATCTATCTATCTATCTATCTATCTATCTATCTATCTATATCTGTCTATCATACATCTATTATCTATCAATCTATCTATCCATTATCCATCCTTCCATGCATTTGTCATATATCTATCTACCTATCTATCTATCCATCATACATCTATCATCTCTCTCTCTCTTTATATATATATATATATATATATATATGTATGTATATATATATATATATATCATCTGTCTATCTATTGATCTATTTATCTAATCTATCCATCTATCTATAGATAAAGAAAGACTATGAAATCTTGCTTTCTGAAGCAGCTATGAAAACACCCACCTATTTATGCCCTTCGTGTTCTTAGTTTCCTTCCAAACATTTCAGAGTCTTTAGCAGGATGTTCCAGATTCCTTCTGGCAGCATCATTGAATGCTTTTCTGAGTCACCAGAAGTGAGTCACCCCATTTGAAAAGTGGCAGAAGTATCTGTCATTCTTCAGCATGTATGCCTCAGGAAAACAGAAGATGTCTCTATTATTGTAGACAGGGAGATGAATAGTTGCTGTAGTACTCACCTCTTTCTTCTCTGACTCTTCCTGAATCTTCCTTCACATATACCTGTGAATTCAAATCTTTTTTTCTCTCCTTGGAAGATTACTCATGAGAGGGAGCAGCTCATTTCCTTTTGGGAATAATCTCATATCTTTCCCTTGGCCCCAGGAGTTTTGTGGGCCTTCTTCCCTTTCTCTTCTGTGTGAAATTCATGACCCTTTTCCCTTCTTAATGCTGTTAAGGAATCCTCTCTGCCTCCTCATGATTTTTCACATCTTCATTGTTTTCTTGGTTTTCTACCTGATCCACCTTCACTCCAATTCCAATACTTCCTTGAAAAACCACTTATATTTCATGAAAAGTAGGAAATTTGTGTGGTGTCTCCTGTTTTCTCCTCCCCTTCAACTCACATCTCTTGGAAGCATTCCTTCCACTATCTCCTCTTTTCCTCATGTCTTACTTAATGAGGTGACCCTTTTCCTGGCCAAGGCTAAGCCTTCTGCCTGTATGAGTGACCCTATTCCATCCCTGTCCTCTAGCATACTGTCCCCTCTGTCCTCTCCCCTCTCTCATTTATCTTGAATCTTTCCCTGGCTACCAGTTACTTCCCAACTGTCTACAAATTTCTTTTCCAACCTCAAAATCAAGGAAACAAAACAAATAAAATAAAACAAAAAGCTTTCACTTAATCTAACCAATCTCACTACAGCTGGGCTGACTATAATCCTTGGCTCCACTTTTTTTTTCCTTCTCTTCCTCTCTTCTAAATCCTATGGCTTCTGACTTCATTCTTCTCATCACTCAACAAAAATCAGACTCTCCATAATTACCAGTGATATCTTAGTAGCCTAATCTAATGGCCCTTTCTCATCCTTGACCTCTCTGGGTCTTTGACATTGTTGATCACCCATTTTTCCTGAATTCTCTCTTCTCTAGGTCCCACCCCCAACTGATTTTTCCTCATTCTCTTATCTTTGTGACCATTCCTCAAGCTCCTTTGCTGTATCTTCCTCCAGATCATGCCCATTCTAATATTCCCCAATGTTTTCCTTCTGAAGGTAGCTTCCATTTACTTTTTGTTTAGCTAAGAAAAGATTACTTCTATATTCACATATACACAGTTGTTTTTGTGTTGTCTCCTCCATTAGATTGGGAACTCCTTGAGGGCAGGAACAATGTTTTTGTCTTTCTTTGTATACCCAGTGCTGGATCATTCTTGATGGATAAAGTAGGCACTTAATAAATGCTTTTTGATGAACTGATCATCAGCTGCCCTGGACCATTTCTTCCCCCACTTTGTACAAAATAGTAAATACTGGTTAAATGACTTTGCATTTCCATTATCTTTTGTACTAGGAATCAGGTTCAAGTACGATGACCTACTGAAAATAGGAATATTAATATTGACATCTCATGAAGTACATAGAATGCTCTAACTCTCTAATTTAAGTCAGGAAGGCTGACCACATTCTGGGCAGGAAGTCGGAACCATGGATTGCTTTGTGAAGACATGTCATGCTAATGTTTGCAAGGATAGTGGGCTGAAAGGAGAGAGTGAACTTCATTGGAAAGAGACTGGCACTTACTGGTCCTTACAGAGGACCTTGGGAAAGCCAGTCACCTTCCTTAGACCTCATCTTCCTCATCTGCAAATGGAGAACTGGGTTGGATTAGTTGGCCTTGGAGCTTCCTTCCAGATGTAGATCTGTGAGCCTATGAATAGGAACCAAGTTGTTGGAGTGAGGATTGTTGGGATTGAGTACCCAGCTCTGCCATGTTCTATCTCTGTACATCTCGGCAAGCCCCTTACCAGCTCTGAGCCTTGTGGAGATGCCACCCCCTGCCTCACTAGACTGTTGTGAAGAAAGTGCTCTGTAAAGGTCACTGCTCCAAACAGTTGGATTCTTCTTATTATTGTTCAGCCCCAAAATGACTCTTTAAACTATGCTTTTGCATAGTTGCTGGACACAAGACCCACAGAGTTCCTCCATCAGAATGTCATCAACCTTGGACAGATTCAGCAAATGGACTATTCACAGAATTGAATGGGGAAAAAAGAATGCAGTTAGGTGACACAGTGGACAAAGACCTAAATTTGGAGGCAACGAGACCTGAGTTCAAATACTGCCCCAGACACTTGCTGTCTGATCCTGGACAACTCAACCTCTCTGTGTGTTGGTTTTCTCATCTATAAAATAGGGATAACAAATACTTCCTCTAAGGGGTATTGTGAGGCTCAAGATTTGTAAGGAATTCTATAACTTTAAAGCTTTGAACAATTGCTAGTTATTATTATAGCACCGTGGGTTATTTGGGAGAAATCACACAATTCTTTTAAAGCATTTAAGCTTTTCCTTAAAACAAAGATGTCTTTTCTTACTACACATGTTCTTCCAGTGAAATTACACGCCCGGAATGCACAGGATTCTAATATCTCTGAAGAATGGAAACTAAGGGTCATGTAGAGGGCAATAGAGAGTTACCTGGTAGGCATTAGCCAGATGCAACATGTTACAAGTGAGGAATTTTGCGGGAGAAACAGTGCCCAGGACACCTCTGCTGAGTGTATGAATGGAAAAAGAATATGGTCCGGAGAAGTAAGAATTTGGAAGAACCAATGGGAAACCATTTGGACTGTCCATATATAGGCATGATCAAGAAACCAGGAGGAAAATCCCCAGTATGCTGGACAGAGCCTTAAGGCAACAGATGGCAAGCATGGCCCAAGGACAACCAGGATAGGAAGTGGTGGAGGACTTCAAGTCTGCAGCTTTGGGGGAGATTCCATATCCATTGGTGTTGGAGTTTAAGAAATGATCTTTGAAAGCCTGTTGGAATGTGGAGAAGAATGATTTCTATGTGTGTAAATTACTTGGGCATGCTTGAAGAGAGGGCTTGGAAAGGGCCCCTCCCCATATCACCATTTACATTTATGTGTCTCCTCCCTCAGTCACTTTTTGTTAACCTCCGATATCTTTGAAGGAAGGGCAGCTAGGTGGCCCAGTGGATAGAGTGCTGGGCCTGGAGTCAGATTCATCTTTGTGAGTTTAAATCCAGCTTCAGATATATAACAGCTGTGTGACCCTGGTCAAATCACTTAATCCTGTTTGCCTCAGTTTCCCCATTCATAAAATAAGCTGGAGAAGGAAATGGCAAATCATTCCACTATCTCTGCCAAGAAAACCCCAAATGGCATTACAAAGAGTCAGATACAAGTGAAAAATGACTAAAACAACTACACATCTTTGAAGGAAGAAATTACTCATCAAAATTCAACATCAGTTATAGCCTTTCCAAATTATTGTGAAAGTCCAAATAAGTAGAATTAGACTACAGATGGCGTGATATATATATATATGTATGTATGTATCCTGAGAATATGTAAGGTAATTATTCTGATGGGGCCACAAGCAGCTAGGGCTCAGCAGTGACTTCATGTAGACTGTGGCCCTTGAGCTAAGACTTGAAAGTAATGAGGGAGCCTGAGAGACAGAAGGAGGAGGAGATGATGGAAAACCTGGCAAAAGCCATGGAATGGGAGACTGTGTGCTGGGTGAGGAAGCACAAAGCAGCCAGTTTGATTGAACTGTAGAGTGCAGAGGGAAGTAATGTATGCTGTAATAATGATGGAAAAAGTCAGGTCAATGCCAGGTTGTGAAGGGTTTACCATGGAAAACAGAGGAGTCAGAATTGGATTTTGCCCAACTAGAACAAATGTCCTTCACTAACAAATGCTCAAACACTCAAGGAGCTCCATGGTAATCCCTCCACTGTTCCCGATCACAACCCATCACTGACTAGCTCTCCTGTCCAACATGCCTCCATGGCATTCTATAAGTACATCACAGGGTGTCCACCCCTGGTGCTGGCATCTAGCCCTATGATTTCTCCTGACCTCATAAGGATACCAGGGGAAGTCATTGCTGTCCACCATTGCTGTCCCTCACTCTTGTCACTTGCTATCCCATCTTTGGCTCTGTCTGCTTCTCTAAGGAGGTCCCTCCTCCATTGCTCCCATGCTTCTATGTGCCTAACTGCTCATGCCCATGATGTATCTCTCCCCTGCCCCATTAGAAGTCCTCAGCTCTCATTCTTCAGAGGCTGTGACATTCCATGACACAAGAGTCACACAACAACATGGAGAAAATACTGCTATCAAAGTGATGGCTCTTTGTTACCAGAAGGAGGGACAGCCTCCTCCTTCCACCCATTGCTCCTCATTTTGTCCCCTAGAATCAAGCAGCAATTGGTTCATTTTTCTTCCATGGTAGCCCTCCAAATTACTGAACGCATCTTTCTGGAAACTCTACCTCCTGCCCTTCCACCACACCCTTTCCCAAATTCTCTCTTCTGTCTGTGGAGAGAGTGCTGGATGTGGAAGAATACCTTAATCCAAATCCTGCAAGTTTTGAGAAGCCAGCAAGGAGGATGCATTCTGAGGAAAGTTAAGGAGAATCCTGGTAAGGGAAGGAAGAAGTACATATGACAATTGGGGTGACTGGGGGTGAGTCACAAACTCAAGAAAAACTGGAGAAGGGGGAGCCAAGGGGTGGGCAGTGTTAGTGGGCTGCAAGTCCAATAGGAGAAGTCCAAGAGAATTCAGGCCATCTTGGGCTGCATCAAAAGTGTTCTAGGAACCAGGAATAAGTATCACAGATTTCCATTGGTAGGGACCCCATAGATGCCACATCCAAACAGAGCTAGTAAGGAAACAGAGGCACAGATAGAGAAACGTCTAGGTTCACACATTAAGTGTACACATATTAAGTGTAATGAGGAATGAGGTGAACCCAGGTCTTCCTGATGCCAAGTCTGGATCATCATCCATTACACCATGCATTCTATAGTGAGGGATCCTTATAGTCCACTGATGGTGATGATGATAGTAGTAATTCTTTTTTTTTTTTTAGATTTCTGTCATTTAATAGAATTTGTGACATAATAAAGCTCTCTATTGTTTAGAGCTGTGCCCTTCACCCCTAAGCAGTTTTTTCTTACATACATACACCCTCTCCAACATAATATATATATATTTTTTGCACAGAAAAACAACACTGATTCATTCTAGGTGAGGATGGACAGTATCCTAGCACAAGAGTCAGACCCAGAGGGAATAGGTCATATTGTGTAGCGGGGTGTAGAGGCAAATCAAGCCTAGGATGGTGAGTCCTAGACCACTCCTCCCCCGCCAGGTGGCCATAAGGTTGGAGGGTGTGGAAGGAGGAGGCAATAAGGCCACCCACTAGCCCACAGCTGTGTATCTTAGTTGAATGGCATGCCAGGGGGCCAATAGTGGCTCTGGGTGGGTGGTTGGGGATAAAGGGTGACCAGGGCATCAGATATCTGCCTTTTAGGGCTTGCCTCCTGGTTGAGGTGGGGTTTAAGCTCTTAGACATGCAGGGATGAGGCTAGCACCCACCTTCTGGGTAACCCTTGGTGTGGCTGGGGGGTTCCATCTTGCCCCAATTCAAGGGGAAGCAGAGGCTGGGAGGGACCTGGCCCAAAGCCAGCACTTCCTAAATGCTTACTGATGGCCTTCTTCCCATGCCACCCCTCACCCACCTGTTCTCCAGTCCCTAACAGAAGCTTTTGAGGGGAAGAAAAGGGGGAGGGGAAGGAGAGAAAGAGAAACCCATCCCTTCCTGGATGCCTGTTGTCCCACCCACTCTAGCAACCTTGTGACTATAGGGAAGGATATGGAAACCTGGGACCAGAGATTAGTAACCTAGACTATAAACACCCTGAGGGATGACTTAGGCCCTCACCCACATTATATGTCTGTCTGTCCATCTGCCACCATGACAAAGCTTGGCTGGGCTCCTTCCAACCCAAGCCCCTTACTCCAAATCTGTTCCAGCAGACAGGCAGGGGATGCTCTTCCTCTGTGGGGAAGGGGGAAAAAGAAGGGAGCAGGGAGAAGGGCAAGGGCTGCTGCCAAGCTTCCCCTCCCTCCCCCACCACTGCAGCCAGTTGGGGCTCTTTCTCCACATGTCCTGGAGGTGCTTCTACAATCCCCAGGTGAAGCCACCTTGGTCCCTGAGCCCTCATGGGACACAACCTCATGCGTCAGGAGCTCTCTCTGGGAAGAAGAGCTCCCGGCATCTCTGCACTGTGTCCTGGGGAGAGACCACACTGTGCCCCACCGTGCGGGGGTCATCGTAAATCTCGTAGTCATTCCCCCCCGGCTGGTCTCATTCCCAAAGAAGTGAATGGTGTCAAAGCTCTCCTGGTACAGGCGATCCAGCCAGTAGCGTTTGTCCCAGCCCTCAGGGAAGACGTCGAAGCTGATCATGCCCCCTCGGGAAAACCTCAGTCCTTTGCTTGCAAACTCTGCCTTCAAGGCCTCCACGAATTTCTCCTGGATCTTTTCTTTCTTGTCCAGCTCGGAGAATTCAATCCTCTCCTCCAGGGTACAGCTGCGCCCGATGGGGGAGATGTTCAGCATCCCGTTTCGGAATTCAATGAAGGTCCCGCGCTTCTTGGGCAGCTTCAACAAGGCCATGTAGTTGAGGCAGAAGTTGATGAGGTCCTGCAGAAGTTCCTCTCCGAGATGGTTTTGGATGGTCTGCTTGGAGAGCAGCCGGCCGTTTTTGTACTGCACTGTTCCATTCTCTGCAAAGACATAGTCAAACTTTTCTATGACTTCATCCTCCTCACCCAGATGTTCAGTGATCTTGGAGTAATCAGAGCCTCCCACCACCCCAATCTTCACCCGCCCCCGAAGCTCCTGGAGGAAGGCTGCCACTTCTGGGTCGATTTTCTTATATTTGTAGAGCCTATATCGGATTACATGTCCGCTGGTGAGCCGGGGTGAGGGTCCCGTCCACATCGGACAGGCAGAGGACCCGCTCCTTCCTCCGGGATGACATCCCGTTGGCCATGACCTAAGGCCTGGGCGAGTGGCGGAGGCTGCGGGGTTGGCGGGAGTGACCCAGGCCTAGCCTGAGCTGGAGGAGGAAGAAGAGAGGAGAGAGGGAGGGGGAGACAGAGGAAGAAGGTACAGCCCAGCCCTGGACCTCCACGGCTTATGGGGCTGATAGTAGTAATTCTTAAATTTATAGAATTTAAAGTTTTGGAAACACTTTATTTGTGTGATTTTATTTGACCCTCACAACAACCATAGGAGGGAGGTACTACTATTTTTACCATCTTACCAATGAAGAAACTGAGGAAGGCAGCTATAAAGTGATTTGCCCAGAGTCACAAGACATCAAATGACCCCAAGTCTAGAGTCTATCCACCACACCATTCAGCTGCCTCACAAACTGGTGAGAAAACCCCCAAGTCAAGATGATGGAGTAGAAACAGGACTTCCACACGACTCCTGTGTCCACCTCTTCCAATACATGTAAAAATGACTCTAAACAAACTTTAGAGCTATAAAACGCACAAAGTAACAGAGAGAAAGTAACCTCCCACTGTAAACAGCCTGGCAGGCAGACAGGAAGGTAACCATCGCAGCACTCTGGAGGCTGAGCCCAGACCACTTGAGTCCAAGGTTTTAGCCTCAGGGTGACCAACAAGCAGCTGCAGCACACTTCGGGAGAGTGGATCACCAGCACTGTGGCGGGTTCCAGAATTATCAACCCATAAAGTCCAAAGACAAAGTGAGAGGTCAGTGGATTTTGGGAACAGGGGGTCCAGAAGTGCAGTCCAGCCTCTGCCCCTAGAGGGAGAAGTGGCTGAGGTGCAGTGGCCACAGCTGAATGACTGCTTCAAAGATACTGAGCTACAGATTGTAGGGGGACCAAGTGACCAGTCTGAGGGGTAATCACTCTTGCTTTAACCTGCTTGGATCTGGAAAGCTGTCTGGGGTGGAGGTCCTGGGCTGTGTGACCAGTGAGTCACAGTGTGTGGCAGATTCAGAGAGGGCAGCCAATTAATAGCTCTGGCAGCTAATAAAACCTCACCGATTTGGAACAAAGCTTCCCTCTCTGGAAGCAGAATTCTACTGTGGCAAAGAGCTCAAAAGTAAGGTAATTGGGGGCGGCTAGGTGGCGCAGTGAATAGAGCACCGGCCCTGGAATCAGAAGGACCTGAGTTCGGAGCCGGCCTCAGACACTTAATCCACACAAACAAAAAAACCTAGCCGTGTAACCTTGGGCAAGTTACTTAACCCCAATTGCCCTAAAGGGGTGGCTAGGTGGCACAGTGAGTAAGAGCGTCAGCCTCGGAGTTGGGATGACCCGAGATCAGATCCGACCTCAGAAAATGAGCACCCATGCATAAATAATGACTAGCCGTGTAACCTTGAGCAAGTTACTTAACCCCAATTGCTTTAAAAAAAAAAAGTAAGGTAATTGACTGGCAACATGAGCAAGCAAAGAAAGCAGAGCAATTTGACTTTGGACTCCATTTTGGGGGACCAAAAGGATCAAAGGATGGAACAGGAGGAAGACAGCAAAGTCAGAACTCCTGTATCAAAAGCTTCCAAGAAAAATATAAGCTGGTTACAGGCCATAGAGGAGCTTAAAAAGGATTTTGAAAACCAAATAAGAGAAGTGGAGGAAAAATTGGGAAGAGAAATGAAAATGGTTCAAGAAAATCATGAAAAGAGAGTCAACAACCTGACTGAAGAAAATAACACCTTAAAAATAGATTAACTCAAATGATAAGAGGCCCAAGAAGCCAATGAGGAGAGGAATACCTTAAAAAGCCAAATTTGCCAGATGGAAAAAAGAATTTCCAAAGCTCACTGAAGAGAATAACTGCTTTAGAGTTAGATTGGAGCAATTAGAAGCTAATGACTATTTGAGAAATCAAGATACTGTTAAAAAGATCCAAACAAATGAAAAAATAGAAGGCTATGTGAAATATCTCATTGGAAAAACCATTGACCTGGAAAATAGATCAAGGAGAGATCATTTAAAATTATTGGACTACCTGAAAGCAATGATCAAAAAAAGAAGCTAGAAATCATCCTTCAAGAAATTCTCAAGGAAAATTGCCCTGATATTTTAGAACCAGAGGGCAAAATAGAGGTTGAAAGAATCCATCAATTACCTCCTGAGAAAGATCCCAAAAAGAAAACTAGGAATATTATAGCCAGGTTCCAGAGTTCTCAGATGAAGGAGAACATATTACAAACATCCAGGAAGAAATAATTTGAATACAGTGGAAACACAATCAGGATAACACAGGATCTGGTAGCTTCTACACTAAGGGACAGAAGCACTTGGAATATGATATTCTGGAGGTCAAAGGAGCTGGGATTAAAACCAAGAATCACCTACCCAGCAAAACTGAGTATCATGTTTCAGGGGAATGGTCATTCATTGGAATAGAACTTTCAAGAATTCATGATGAAAAACTGAGTTGACTAGAAAATTTGACACTCAGATACAAGAAGCAAGAGAAGCATGGGAAGGTAAACAAGGAAAAGAAATCATAAGGAACTTATCAAAGTTGAATTATTTATATTCCTATGTGGAAAAATGATCATTGTAACTTACAAAACATTTCTCAGTAGGAAAATAGTTGAAGGGAATAGAAATGTGTGTATATTTACATATATGTATCTACACACACATAAATATGTATATAAAGATATATGTGTCTATATAGGAGGGTATATGGGTGTATGAATACATATGTGAGCATATGTATATATGTGTAAAGGTATACATAGATAGAGGGCACAGGACCAATTGAATAGGAAGGAATAATACTTAAAAGATGAAATTGAGAGGGGAGAGATGACTATAATGAGAAGAGATGGGGAAATAAGATATACAGGCACTGGGGCATAGAGATCCATCTTGCCCTACTGGAAAGTCAGAGGGTGGATGGGGGAGGATATAGGAGAGAGCAGATTGGGGGAGGTGGTATTCAGTGAGAACACTGTTTTGGGGTGCTGCATATGGGAAAGATGGGGAGAAAACTTGTAAATCAAAATGTTGTGAAATGAATGCTTTAAACTAAAAATAAACATAAAATTTAATTAAAAAAATAAAGATAAAAAAAGAAAACCCTTGAGCCTCATGAGTTCTGAGCATCCCATTATAGGAAGATCATAGATCAGCTAGAGAGATCCTATAAGATAGATGGTATGGGGAAAGACCCCAAGTTCAGGAAGATCACTTAAAGGAATTGGAGGCATTCAGCTTGAAGAGGAGGTGACTCAGGAGCAGGGGAGACATGAGAGCTTCCCTCAAGTATTTGAAGGACTTTTGTATGGCAAAGGGATTTTCCTGATTCTGCTTGGCCGCAGAGAGCAGAGCCAGGAGCATTTGGGGGGCAGAGTGCAGGGAAAATATCATGTCATCTGCCTTCAGAGTTCTGGACATGAGAAATTTTTCTTTGAATGGGCTCCTGCTCAGGATATAGGAGCTTCCCTCCCCACTAGAGACTTCAAGAAATGGCTCAAGGGAAGGGAAGCTCCTTGTTGGAGATACTGTTGGTCAGCAGGAGAGTAGCCTTGAGGACCTTGGAGTTCTCTTCCATCTCAGACATTTGGATAAAGAGAGATAGATATAGATACAGACAGGTAGATATTTATACCTCTATAAATCTATGTGTATGTATATATATATAAAGATAGGTAAATATACCAATACCTTTATATATCCATCCATCTATCTATTATCGTTTTTGGTCATTTCAGTCATGTCTGACTCTTTGTGACCCCTTTTGGGGTGTTCTTGGCAAAGAAACTAGAGTGGCTTGCCATGTCCTTCTCTGGCTCATTTTGCAGATGAGGAAACTGAGGCAAACAAGGTGAAGTCACTAGTTCTATATTCTGTTCTATCTCTTTATTTCACATACATATATGTATATAAAACACATATATATCTATATATATATAGATATATATGTGGGTATATATATATATGAAAAATGTTAGGAGGGTAAACAGACAAAGACAAAACAATAAGGACCTACCAAGACCTAGGGTGAAGGAAGTCATCTAAGAAAAGTACATAGGGAAGGTAACAAGGACTGGTCTTATGGTGAGGGGCAAAGGCAGCCAAGGACAAACAGAGTCCTCCAATGGCATCTTCCTGAAGTCAAGACAAAGTGGGGACCTCTGGAAGGTACAGAGGATGTTGATGAGCATTGGACAAGAAGGGCAGATGTGGATGGGAGGGAACATTGATGACCTCACCCAATTGACAAGCGTGTATGAAGCTCCTAGGCACTGTGTGATGGGGTGGAGCCACTAAAATAGAACTGAGGAGATCCCCAATACATTAGAGTCTTTGTGTAATAACTCCTTAGGTCTTCTAGAGTGGGTTTCCACCTCACTTCCAGCGTGATGTCTGTCTTAAAATTCACTGCATTTTCAAGCTTTCTGTTTCCCTTCTCTAGATGACACAATACTTTATTTTTTGCCTAAAAGGATTTTCCTCTCTCTTTTTTTATTGGCTACAATGTCCATAATTGAAACTGTTACTTATTTAGCACCTTAAGAAGTGCCAAGTGATTTACATAGAATATCTTTTATTAAATTAAATTTTATGTTTATTTTTGGTTTACATCATTCATTTCCACAAGATTTTGAGTTACAAATTTTTCCCTGTCTTTCCCCTACACACCACACCAAAACAGTGATCCCACTGACTACCCCCTCCCCCCAAACTGCTCTCTCTTATATCCTCCCCCATCCCACTTCCGATTTTCCAGTAGGGCAAGAAGGATCTCTATACCCCAGTGCCTGTATATCTTATTTCCCAGTTGCATGTAAAAAAGAAATAATAATGATATATTTTTTATTTGATTTTAAAACTTTGAATTCCAGATTCATTCCCTTCCTCCCTTGTCACCACCCCTTACTGGGAAGACAAGCAATTCAATGTAGGTTGTACATGTGTAGCTACACAAAACATTTCCATAGTGGATATATTGTGAAAGATTGATTGTATTTCCCTCCATCCTATCCTACCCTCAACTTGTTCTATTCTCTACTTTGACCCTATCCCTTTTCTTTTTTTTTAAAGCATGCAGATTGTTTCTTTTTTTTTATTTTTATTTTTTTTAAAGCAATTGGGGTTAAGTAACTTGCTCAAGGTTACACGGCTAGTCATTATTTATGTGTGGGTGCTCATTTTCTGAGGCTGGATTTGATCTCGGGTCATCCCAACTCTGAGGCCGGCACTCTTACTCACTGCTCCACCTAGCTGCCCCCCTATCCCTTTTCTAAAGTGTGTGCTTCTAACTTCCCTCCTCCTCAGCCTGCCCTCCCCTCCATCATCTCCCCTCTCTTCCTCTTCCTCCCTACTCTCCTGTAGAGTGAGATATCCTATTTAGTGTGTATGTCATTCCCTCCCTAAGCCAAATTCAATTAGAGTAAGGTTGACTCATTCCCTTTTGCCTTCCTGTTCTTCCCCTCCATTGTAACAGTTTTCTCTTGCCTCTTCTATATGAGAAAATTTACTCCATTCTGTCTCTCCCCATCTCTTCTCATTATAATCATCTCATCTCTCCCCTCTCAATTTCACCTTTTAAGTATCTACTACTTTTAAGTATCATCCCTTCCTATTCAATTGGTCAATATGTCTACTTGTAGACACACACACACACACACACACACACACACACACACACACACACATATATATATGTATGTATATATATATATATATATATATATACATGCTCACGTATGTATTCAAATACCCATATACCCTCTTATATAGACATATATCTATATATACATATTTATATGTGTGTGTGTATATATATATATATATATATATACATACATTTCTATTCCCTTAAACTATTCTCCTACTGAGAAAAGTTTCATAAGTTACAATGATCATTTTTCCACATAGGAATGTAAATAGTTCAACTTTGATAAGTTCCTTATGACTTCTTTTCCCTGTTTACCTTCTCATGCTTCTCTTGCTTCTTGTATCTGAGTGTCAAATTTTCTAGTCAACTCAGTTTTTTCATCATGAATGCTTGAAAGTTCTCTATTCCAATGAATGACCATTCCCCTGAAACATGATACTCAGTTTTGCTGGGTAGGTGATTCTTGGTTTTGATCCCAGCTCCTTTGACCTCCATATTCCAAGTGCTTCTGTCCCTTAGTGTAGAAGCTACCAGATCCTGTGTTATCCTGATTGTATTTCCACGGTATTCAAATTGTTTCTTCCTGGATGTTTGTTTTTTTCATTTGTTTTGATCTGTTTAATAGTATCATAATTTCTCAATAGTCATTAGCTTCCATTTGCTCCAATCTAAGTTTGAAGGAATTATGCTCTTCAGTGAGCTTTTGAAATTCTTTTTCCATCTGGCTTCCAGCTTTTCAAGGCATTCCTGTCCTCATTGGCTTCTTGGGCCTCTTACCATTTGAGTTAATCTATTTTTAAGGTGTTATTTTCTTCATTCAGGTTGTTGACTCTCTTTTAATGATTTTCTTGCATCATTCTCATTTCTCTTCCCAATTTTTCCTCCACTTCTCTTACTTGATTTTCAAAATCATTCTTGAGCTCCTCCATGGCTTTTAGCCAGTTTATATTTTTCTTGGAAGCTTTTGGTACAGGAGTTCTGACTTTGTTGTCTTCCTCCTGTTCCATGCTTTGATCCTTTTTGTCCTCCCAAAAAAGGTATCTAATGTTCGACTGCTATGCTTGCCTTGCTTCCTTTGCTTGCTCATGTTGCCACTCAATTACTTGACTTTTGAGCTTTTTGCTACAGGAGAACTCTGATTCCAGAGAGGAGAGCTTTGTCCAAAATAGCTAGGGTTTTCACAACTGCTGAAGCTATTAGTTGGGTGCCCTCTTTGAAGCCTCCACCCACTCTGGCACCCGGTCACACACTCTATCACCTCCACCCAGGATAGTGATCCGGATCCAAGCAGATTAAAGCAAGTATGATTACCCCTCAGACCGGTCACTTGGTCCCCCTATGATCTTCAGGCCAGGAGCTCTGAAGTAGCCATGTGGCAGTGGCTGTTCCACTGTACCTCAGCCTCTTCTCCCCCCAGGCACAGAGGCCAGACCACACTCTCAGTCCCCCTGTTCCCAAAGTTTACACTGACCTTGTAATAGACAATTGAGGCAAATACAGGATGGCAACCCAATCAGAATTTGGTAGTGCTTTCATTTATTAGCTGGCAGCTGTCTCCCGAAAGGGAAAGCAGCCCCGAGCAGTCTGTCCAGCAAGCTTTTATATGTAAAAAGTACTTCCTGAAACAAACAGTGGTCAGCAAGACAACTGTTGCTACTTAGGGATGTAAACTAAGGGTGGGGGGGCTGCAAACTATTGGGGCAGATCTTTGTTTTAGTTACATCTTTGTTACAAGGCAGGTGCAGGGTGAGGTTTCACAATAGTTATACCTTTATGCTAGGTTTCTGTGGCCCCCTGAGAGGCCTTGTGAAAGGCCTTGTGTAGGAGCTAGCACTATGAGAACCTAACTGGCACTTCAACCTCTTACTTTGTCTTTGGCATTTATGGGTTGATAATTCTGGAAACTACCACATCTGCTGGTTGATCCACTTTCCCCACATCCATCAAGCCGTGGCTGGTTGGGTTGCCCTGAGGCTAAAACCTCAGGCTCACATGGATCTAAGCTTGGTTCTCAGGGGGCTGCAATGGACCCTTCCTGTCTGCCTGCTGGGCTGGCTTCAGTGGGAGGTTTGTTTCTCTCTGTTGCTTTGTGGGTTCTGTAGCTGTAAAGTTTGTTTAGAGTAATTTTTAATAGGTATTTGAGGTGGTTATGAGGAGAGCTTTGGGAGTTTTCCTGCTTCTATGCTGCTATCTTTGTTCTGTCCCCTACATTGTACTTTTAAAGTCATTTTGAAGGAAGTCAGGTGATGAAATAAAAAGAGAGAGACAGAGAGAAACAGAGATAGACAAAGAGAGAGAGAGGAGAAGAGAGAAGGGAAGAAAAGAAAAGGAAAGAAAGAAAGAAAGAGAAAAGAAGGAAGGAAGGAAGGAAAGAAAGAAAGAAAGAAAGAAAGAAAGAAAGAAAGAAAGAAAGAAAGAAAGAAAGAAAGAAGAAAGAAAAGAAGGAAAAAAGAAGGAAGGAAGGTGGAAAGAAAAGAAGGAGGGCAGGAAGGAGGGAAGGAAGGAAGGAAGGAAGGAAGGAAGGAAGGAAGGAAGGGAGGGAGGGAGGGAGGGAGGAAGGGAATTTCTCTTTTGGCTAGACTAACAATGGTGATTTCCATTTGAGCAGTCATCTTTCAGCTTCAGTCCACAGCCACAAGGAACCTGTCCAGGGTGTTCAGAGCCTTTCCACTGAAAGGTCCCTCAGGGTCTGCAGGGAGATGTCTCTCCTTCGGGATCCCAGCCCTGGCCCTAGGACTCTGTGCTGCCTGCATTCCTGCTCCTTACACAGAGACTGGCTGTGCTGATGGAGGAGCATGCCATGCACCCCCTTGAGGGAGCCCTTGTCCCTCCCTCCATTTCACACCCTACTGAGCCATCCTGTGCTTTCTGAGTCAAGGAGCCTGCATTATTGCAGCTTCATTTGGATGGGAAGCCAGAACTTCTGATAGATGAGAAATGGGCCTATCATGTTTTTCTTTGGTTACCTAAGAAACTATCTTCACAACAGAAGCCCTCATAAATACTCTGGAGACGCAGCAGAAGCTCGCGTGTTCTCCCTGGCAGTGCCGTGTGGATCATCTGGCTTGCATTCAGCCACAGAAGACAAGCTGGCCCGGACTGCCGGGATTCGATTACACTTGACCTTGACCCTTGGCTTAAGCTAGTAACCAGTTGCACTCCATCCAAAGATGGGAAAAAATGAGCCCCTGGCCACTCCCGTCATCTCCTCCAGTCCCCAGTCCACCATCGCCCCCCTTGCTGGCTTTAGCTTCTGGACCTGAACAAAGAGCTTGGACTGAGGGGGCCGAGGGTAGGTTCAAGCCATTCCTATGGTTTTCAGTCACTGTATGACCTTGGCCAGTCCCTCCTGTGGGATCTAGGGCCTTCACCTATCCAATGGGCATCACTGTCCTCCAGCCACTGGACTCCCCTGACTGTGGATGAGATTGATTTACAAAGGGCTCAGAAACAGGAGTTTTACTTTCAGTTGTTTTATTGTTTCTTATCATCCTCCTGTCCTGATTCTGTGCCTCCAGGAAGCTCTCCTATCTCATGGTCGCTCCAAGCAATGAGAGCAGCAGCCTAAAATACTGCCACCACAATAACAACCACAACAACAGCTGCAACAGTAACCACAACCACCTTGACAATGGCTATAACAAACATTACAACCACAATATCAACAGTCTCAACATCAACATCAACAGCAGCAGCAGCCACAACAGCAACCTCCAATATTATCAAAACAACCACCACAACAACAACCACAACCATAACAACCACAATATCAACAGCCTCAGCAACAACAATAGAAGCAACAGTCACAACAACAGTCTCAAATATTATCAAAACAAGCACCACAACCACAACAAACTCAACAACAGAAGCAGCAGCAGCCACAATAGCACCAAGCCAGTGTTTTCTGTTCTTATCTTAGGAAACTCCCTGGTGTTGTTTTCGTTGAATTACAGATGATGAGAGAGGCTTCCAGGGAGGGATCTCTGTTTGCTCTGCTTATCCCCAGGGCCCAGTGTTTGCCATGCAGGTAACAGATGCACCTTCTTGAAGTCAGAGGTTATGGCTCATTTACTTTTCTATCCCTTCCTTCCCCTGCTCAGTGACACACATGTGCTAACAATAAGGAAGCACTTATGTTATCTTTTCAGTGAGGATGAGGCTGAGAATCAATCAAAGAGGAAGCATGTTGAAGTCTTCCCTATGCATCAGTCATTACGCTAAGTGCTGGGGATACAAAGAAAAAGAGAGCCTGCCTTCCAGGAGCTTTCATTCTAAGGAGGGAGACCTACACTAAATAGATTCAACAGAGAACAGGTAGAAGGTAAACTGAGAGGGGGAGTCCCCAGCAATTTGGAGAGGCTTTCCAGAGAAGAAAACCTAGAGCCAACTCATGACAGAATCCAGGGATTCCAAAGGGTAAAGAGGGAACACACATGAACCGTACAAAGGCATGGAAAGAAGAGATGAGGAGAAGTAGGCCGGTAGGACTGGGCCATGGGGTTTGTGGAGGAGAGTAACATAAGAAAACTATAAATATCACTGAGACCAGGTTGTGAAGAGCTTTCCAAGACAAATAAGCGAATTCATATTTGATCTTAGAGAACATAGGGAACCATGAGAGCTTATTGAATAAGCAGGGGGAGGGAGATGACATGATAAAACCTATATCTTGGGAAAACCATTTTGGCAGCTATGTGGAGGGTGGATTGGAAAGGAAAGAGACTTCCAACAGGAAGATCAATTAAGATATTTTTGCAATAATACCAGGAAGAGGTGAGGAAAGCCTGAGATAGTATGGTATCTGGGTGAAAAGAGAAAAAAGGGGGGATTATGTACGTATGTATGTGTGTATACACACATATAATATGTGCGTGTTACATGTGGAGATAGAAATGTCAAGAATTAACAACTGATTGTATAAGGGGGCTAAGTGAGAAGGAAGACTCCAAAGTGATCCTGGGATTGATTGGGAACCTGGATGATTGGGAAATCTATGATGCCCTTAATGGAAGTCAGGAAGGTGGGTGAGTTTTGGGGAAAAGACAAGTTTTGTTTTAAGCATAATGAGCCTAAGATGATTATAGAAAAGTTAGGTCAAAATATACAACAGGTAATTGGCAATGTGGAGCTGGAACTCAGAGAGACTAGGGCTGGATGTATTGATCTGGAAATCATCTGCATAGAAATAATGGAACCCATGGGAGCTGCCAATTACTACCAAGTTAGACAGTATAGAGGGTAAAGCAAAGAAAAATTAGAACAGAATCTTGGGGAACACTCCTATGAGTGTCACCTGGATAAAGATCCATCAAAGGACATGGAGAAGAGGTCAGTTAAGTAGGAGGAAAAACCCCAGAGAGCAGAAATGGTCTAGGAGAAAAGGGGAAGGACTGCAGCCAACATTGCAGAGTGTTCAAAAAGGATGACCAAGCAAAAGGCATCATGTTTAGTAATAAAGAGATCATGCACAGAAATAGTGAACAAAAACAACAACACTGTGGGGGAGGCCTGGTTTTGTGGGTAGCAAGCTCACCTTGGATTTAGGATGAGTTGGCCTCAAGCCCTATTAGTTACTCATGTGACGATAAGTCACATTTTTATTGTCATTACCTCTTTCAGTGACCCAGTCAAATCTCCAAGACTGTAAGTCACAGATAAAATGTCTATCTGCTTTAGAGAATGGAGTTTCTGAATTCTCCTACATCAATAAAATCAGTAAGCCAGGAAAATAAGAAATAAAAGTTCCATTTCTATAGCCAATCTGTAAAGAGTGCCTAGCAGTGGAGTGGAAAAAGAATTCTTGGGATGGCAATAGAAACTAGTAGGGATTACAGAGGCTAGAGAAGGGTACATTTAAAGATGGTGGATTAGGAGCAACCACTCAACTGAACATTCCCAACATTCTCCTCCAAACAATTTTAAAGTAACTCTTCAAATCAAATTTTTGAGAGTCAACAAAATGTCACTATGAGACATTTTTCCAGCCTAAGACAATTTAGGAGGTCAGCAAAAAAGGTCTATAATACAAAGATAGAAGTGGACTTTCTGGGTATAAGCAACAGCAGCCTTTGGCCTTGGAAGTTCTATAACAGTGGTGGCAGCAGCAGCAAGAAGTTCTCAGCCCAGAGAGCATAAGGGGTCAAATAACTATTCAGAAACAGATTGCTGGCACTGATTGGTACCTCTATTGCCCATACACAGTTCTGGGTTGCAATTCCAAGGCAGAGAGGAACTCTAGGGGTCAGTCACAAAAGAGCAGGGTCCTGGTCACAATTCCAAGGCCAAGAGCAGTATTAGAACTTGCAGATTCAGGAGAACAGGGTAAAGACCAGAGCAAAGACCAATAGAGTAGTGACCATACCTCTCTCCAGATCATACCATGTTGGAAGCACTGAAAACTTATAGATACCAAAGCTATCTCTGAAAACAGCAACACAAACAATAGTGAGGCTTGGGAAAGTGCCTCCACACCCTCAGGTAAGAGTAGCCCAACTTAATATAAAGTTCAACATCAAGAAATAGGCTGGAAAATGAGCAAACAACAACAATGACAACAACAAAACTTGCCCATAAAAAGCTATTATGTTGGCAGGGAAGACCAAGACATAAACATAGAAGTCAATAATGTTAAAATGACTACAAGCAAAGCATGAAAGAAAAATGCTAATTGGATCCAAACCCAATAAAAATTACTGGAAGAGTTAAAGAAAGAAATAAGAGTGGTAGAGAGAAAAATTAGAAAAAGAAGTGAGAATGATGCAAGAATTTTATGAAAAGGGAATTAACAGCTTGGTAAAAGAGGCACAAAAAATTGAAGAAAAATAACACCATGAAAAAGAGAATTGGCACAATGGTAAAAATATACAAAAATTCACTGAAGCAAAGAACTCCTTAAAAAGCAAATAGGCTAAATGGAAAAGGAAGTATAAAAGCTCACCAAAGAAAATATTTTCATAAAAATTGGAAATGAACAAATATATGCTAACTACTTCATGAGACATCAAGAAATAATAGAGTCAAAAGAATGAAAAAATAGAAGAAAATGTGAAATATCTCATTGGAAACACAACTGACCTAAAAAAATAGGTCTAGGAGAGATTATTGAAGAATTATTAGACTTCCTTAAAGTCATGATCAATAAAATAGTCTAGACATTATATTTTAAGAAATTATTAAGGAAAACTGTGTGATATCTTAGATCCAGAAGATAAGATAAAATTCAAAAGAATGCACTGATCACCTACTGAAAAAAGATTCCAAAATGAATACTCCAAGCAACATTATAGCCAAATTCTAGAGCTCCCAGCTCAAAGAGAAAACATTACAAGCATCCAGAAAAAAAAAATCATGGAGCACAATCAGTATCACATAAGCAACTTACATGTTAAAAGACTAGAGAGCTTGGAATATGATACTGTGGAAAGCAAAAGAGCCAAGATTGCAACAAGAATAACTTTCTCAGCAAAGCTGAGTATTATCCTTCAGGAAAAAAAATAGATGTTTAATAAAAGAGAAAAGTTTCAGACATTCCTGATGAAAAGACCAGAGCTGAATAGAAAATCTGACATTCAAAAGGAACACTTAAAGGAAGCAAAAAAGGTAAATATGACAGAGTAATCACAAGGGATTCAATAAAGTTAAACTGTTTACATTCCTATATGGGAAGATGATATATGTAACTCCTAAGAACTTTAACATTACTAGGGCAGTTAGAGGAATCTGTATACATAGAGAGCATGAAAGTCAATTATTCTGGAATGATCTCTAACAAAAAAATGAAGGGGTGAGCAAGAGGGATGCACTGGGAGAAGGGGGAAGAAAGAGGTAGAATGAGGAAATTTTTCTCACATAAAAGAGGCATGCAAAGAAGAGCTTTTATATTGGAAAAGAAAATGGAGGGTAGTGCCACAGACAATGCTTGAACCTAATTCTCACCAAAAGTGGTTAGAAGAGGGAAGAATGTGTCTATCATCTGCTTATCTTTGTGTGCATGCCCCCCCCCCCCACATATACATTCAGTTGGGTATGGAAATATATCTTTTCCAAAAGAGGAATAAAAGGGAAGGGGATCTGAGAAATGGAGAGGGTAATAAAAGGGAGAGTGGATTAAGGGAGGCAGCATCAACAGCAAAACAGACTTTCGAGGAGGGACAGGGTAAAAAGAGAGAAAGAAGGATAAAGAGAAGAAAGTAGAACTGAGGGAAATACACAGGAAATAATCATAAATGAATGTGACTAAGATGAGCTCACTTATAAAGTGAAAGGGGAAAGCAGAATGGATTTGAATCCAACAATATCTTATTGTTAGAGACTCACTTGAAACAGAAAGATACAGAATTAAAACAAAGGGCTGCAGCAGAATCTGGTATATTTCCGTTGTAGTAAAAAAAAAAAGGCAGGGGTAGAAACCCTGATCTCTGTCGGAGCAATAGTACAAGTATACCTATGTAAAAGAAATAAGCAGGGAAGCTACATAAAAGAAATGACAAATGCTGGAGAGCAGGAGGGAAAATAGCTAGTATACTAATAACATGTTGGTAGAGTTGTGAACTGTTCCAGTCATTCTGGAGAACAATTTGGGACTGCACTCAAAGAGCTATACAACTATGCAGACTCTTCTGACCAGAAATACCACCATTAGGTTTGTTTCCCAAAGAGGTCAAAGGAAAAGGAAAAGAACTTATATCTACAAAATAGCTTCAGTAGCTCTTCTTGTGGTAGCAAAGAATTGGAAATTAAGGGGACACCCATCACTTGGAGAATGACTGAACAAGTTGGGGCATGATTGTGACAGAACACTATTGTGTTATAAGAAATGATGAGGGGGGGTTTCAGAGGGGAAAAGGTGACAACATCTTTATGAATTGATACAATGTGAGATGAGAAGGATTGGGAGATCATTTGAAAGCAAAGTTGTAATAATGATCACCAACTGAGAAAGATTTAGATGCTCTGATCAATATAATGATCTAGGACAATTCCAAAGGATTCACGATGAAAACAATGCTCTCTACCTGTGGGGAGAAAACTGCTGAAGCCTTGAATGCCAAGGAAAGTAGATGTTCTTACCTTCTGTGTTTTTCTTACTTTTTTGTAATATGTCTCACATGGAGATATCCAGCTCATGATTTCACATGTATTATTGGTAGCATTTTACTTACTTTCTCTCTGAGTGCAAGTAGTGTAAGAGAGAGGTAAGTAGAGAATTTGGAACTCCAAATTTAAAAAAAAATATGTTAAAATGGTTGTTGTTTTTTTTTAAGTTAATAAAACTAGTGACTCCCTCTTTCTAGTTCTTATCCTTTTGTGGATGGTGCCCTTTTTTCCCATTTCCTTCCAATATACATGGCTTGCTTTCTCTAATCAGTCATTAGACTCCTTTCTCTGAGTGGAAATGTTTTCCTGAACACTGAGAAGGAGTAAGCCTGAGGATTCCCCTCTTATAACACATCCAGTCTCCCCATTCTCAACAAGCTAGTATTAAACTCATTTGTCTAGAAAACCACCAAGATCTATGTTATATTTTTCACCACTCAGGGAAGTTATAAAAGTGATTCAGTGAGGTCTCTTTTCTGTACAGTTTTGAAACACCATTTTGCCAAGAAAAGTACCAGCATTTAATATAATCTCTCTCTCTCTCTCTCTCTCTCTCTCTCTCTCTCTCTCTCTCTCTCTCTCTCTGTCTCTCTCTCTCTCTGTCTCTCTCTGTCTCTCTCTGTCTCTCTCTGTCTCTCTCTCTCTCTCTCTCTCTGTGTCTCTCTCTGTCTCTCTGTCTCTCTCTGTCTCTCTCTCTCTCCTTCTCCCTCCTTCCTCCTCCTCTCCTTGCCCCATCACCACCCAATACCTCTTCTGCTTCCCTCTTTACCTCAGTTACATTTAAATCATGAAGATACACAGAGAAAGAACACAATGTGAAGCCACATTTTTTTCTTGGATAAACTGGTTTCAAATATGAGTGCAATAGAAAGTTAAACTGACTCCTAAGACACAATGATTGAGAAGTTCACTCCTCTCAGGAAGTCAGAGGCAAAGGCTAAAGAAAGGAGTCAGGTCTATATCTCCCCTGACTGTGCCTCTTGGTTTGGGATCCCAGTTGCTGCCCCCATTCTGCTTCCTGAGATAAACCCCCTCTCAGTCTCCCACCTTACTGCTTGTCATTGTCTCTTGATCCCTGTTGGCTCCTCCCATGCACACCAGTCATCAGTTCAGCTTGTTTCCTGCTTGGGCCATGCCAGCCTTCACTTCTGGGTACCTAGCATTGTCACTGATGGGGCAGGAGTTGCCATGGTGGTCTTGGCTCTTCCCATGGCCCTAGGACTCCTCTGCTTACTCCAGACCCACACTCTCAGATCTTATTGTATCTTTCCTGAGGCTTCTCCCCAACCCTTCACAGAGGAGTGGGGGAGGGTCCCAATGGCTCTCCAGAATTTGCTTGGGTTGAAGTCCCTGTCCTCCAGGAAACAGTGTCTACATGACCCTGATAGAAAAATAATGTAAAAATTCCTATCCCCGCTATAGTTATAAGAATGATGAACCTTGGAGAGAGCAAGGATTTCCCCAAGACCACAGCAACATTGGAGGCAAGTCTGGAGCCCAGGTTTTCTGACTCTGAGACCATTGTGTACTTTGTTATTGAGTCAGTTTTCAGTTATGTCCAACTCTTCACGACTCCATTCCGGGGTTTTCCTGGCAAAGATGGAGTGGCTTGTCATTTCCTTCTCCAACTCATTTTATAGATAAGGAAACAGAGGCAAAGTGGGTAAGTCACTTGTCCAATGTCACATACCTAGTAAATGTCAGAGGCCAGATTTGAACTTAAGTCTCCCTGATTTGGGGACCAGTGATCTATCTATGATGCTACCTAGTTGCCTCTGCATTATGCTGAATTAGTGGTGAATGAATGGACAAACAATACGTCAAATCCCACCCTCCAAAAACAACCACAAAAACCTGTGTTCCTGGACAAGTACAAGGCCAGCTTCAGGTGGTCCAGAAGAGTGGCTCCACATAGAGTGACCTCTTCTCTCTGCTTGTCTCTTGTTAGAACCAACGTAAGAGGGTAGAGCCATTTCCCTTTTGTCTTTGCATCTTCAGTGCCTAGCGTGCAACTTATACTTTATAAATGCTTCCTGATTCATTAATTAAATTGCAAACGTTTCTGGAAATAATGATTCATTTCTTCTCAAAGTGGCTGTCTGAGCTACAAGGGAGTTTCTAAATCAGGGAATCAGACCCTTCATTTTGTAAAAGAGGAATGTAGGGCCAGAGATGGGGAATTCAGGATATCATAGATTCTTAGATTGAGAGATAGAAGGTCCATTAGAGTAGAGAAGATCAAGGGTTATGGATTTAGAGTTGGATGGGAAATTTGAGCTCATCTAACACAACTCCCTCATTTTACAGTTGGGGAAACTGAGGCCCAGAGGGGTTAAAAATTACTCCAAACTAAGTGCCAAAGACAAAATCTGAACCCAGGTCCTTTGAGTATAAATCAAGCACTTTTTGCAACATGCCACCCCACTTCCCTCTTTTCCCTGTTTAAACCTGCATTTTACAGATGGGGAGACGTAGGCCAAGAGACAGGGAGGGACTTGCCCATGGTCACAGTGGTGATGTGGGGCAGGCCCATCCACTGCTGGGCTTCTTTCCTCCCTGGGGCCTGGCTTTTCTGGGCTATGCTCACACACTTGGCAGCGATGTTGGTTTATATAATATTTGCTGCTCCAGCTCCTTGACATTTATTGTTGCTCAAGTCAGTAAGAATGAAGTCTGGAGAAGGGGAAATGCTGCTTGCAGGGAGTTTGCCCACAGGAGGCTGGAGTCAGCAGCACACATGCATGGAAGATGGGATCTTCTGGACTTTCCAGGCATGCCGGCTTCGGATTTCATAAAGTAATAAGCTGTGAGCATTTCAAAGGGCAGCAGAGCCAATCTTGTAAGCTGACTTCCTGAAGAAGAGAGAGCATTTCCAGTTTTCAGTAAGGCCAAGGACATAATTGGAGGTGTTTTGGCAGCTCATCCAAATAAACCCAAACAATGGTGGGGCCCATGGACTATGTGAATAGATAATCCTGAGAGGTTACCACTATGGTCCTACATGTTCCTAAGTGGCTCCAGAGGAAGTCTGTGGCCAGGAAGCTACCTTGACCTCTCTGTTCTAAGGACTAGGGCATCACACATTGATAGTCAGAGCAGGGACCCTTTGCCCAACCCTAACCTCTATGATGAGCTCCAGTGGGATTTATGCCAAGGTATGGCCAACTTCTGACAAGGGAAATTAGAATCACAGAATTTCAGAGGTAGAAGGGACCTTAATCCTACCTATGCTGGAAAAGTAATTCCTCAAATAACCCACCCTACAAGTAGCTGGTCATTGCTTGAGGACTGCCATTGACAGAGAGCTCACCAGCTCACTTTCCTTGGAAAGGCTCTTATTGTTATGGATGTTTTTGTAATGCAGAACCTACATTTGCCTATTTACAACTTTTACTCAGCTCCTAGCTCTGCTTATTCCCTCTATCTCAGGACCATCCCTCACATGCATGAAGACAACTATCATGTTCTTCTTCAGTCTTCTCTCTTCCAGGCTAAACATCCCGGGTTCATTCAGATAATCCCCCCTTGACTAGGACATGAATCAAGGTTGCTCAGCGCTCTACACAGCCCGAAAGGAAGCAAATTCTTGTCTTTTTTTTAACATTTGATTTTAAAACTGTGATTTCCAGACTTTTCCCTTCTTCCCTCCTCCCCCCGCCCCCCCGGGAAGACAAGCAATTCAATATAGGTTGTACGTGTGTAATTACACAAAACCTTTCCATAGTAGTTATATTGTGAAAGACTGACTGTATTTCCCTCCATCCTATCCCTCCCCCCACTTATTCTATTTTCTCCTTTGACCCTGTTCCTTTTCAAAAGTTTTTGCTTCTAACTACACTCTCCCCAAATCTGCCTTCCCTTCTATCATCCCCCCTCTTATCCCCTTCCCCCTACTTTCCTGTAGGGTAAGATACCCAGATGAGTGCATATGTTATCCCCTCCTTAAGCCAAATTCAATGAGAGTAAGGTTGTCCCATTCCCTTTCACCTTCCTGCTCTTCCCCTCCATTATAACAGTTTTCTCTTGTGTCTTTTATGAAATAATTTACCCTATTCTATCTCTCCCTTTCTTCTTCTCTCATTGTATTCCTCTCTCACCTCTTAATTTTATTTTTTAGATATCATCCCTTCCTATTCAACTAATCCTGTGCCATCTATATATACATGTACACACATACATACACTCACAAATGTATTTATACACACATACACCCTCCTATAATACATATATATGTATACATACATACATACATACACACACACATATATATATACACACACACACACACATATATATATGTATTTATATTTCCTTCAACTACATTCATACTGAGAAAAGTCTCCTGAGTTACAGTTATAGTTTTTCCATGTAGGAATGTAAATGGTTCAACTTCAATAAGTTCCTTACAATTTCTTTTTCTCATGCTTCTCTTGCTTCTTGTATTTGAAAGTCAAATTTTCTGTTCAGCTCTGGTTTTTTCATCAAGAATACTTGAAAGTTCTCTATTTCATTGAATGACCATATTTCCCCCTGAAGCATTATACTCAGTTTTTTTGGGTAGGTGATTCTTGGTTTTAATCTTAGCTCCTTTGACCTTTGGAATATGATATTCCAAGCTCTTCAGTCCCTCAGAGTAGAAGCTGCTAGGTCTTGTATTTTCCTGATTGTGTTTCCATGATATTCAGACTGTTTCTTCCTGGCAGCTTGTAATATTTTCTCCTTGGCCTGGGAATTCTGGAATTTGGCTATGATATTTCCAGGAGTTTTCTTTTTGGGATTTTTTTTGAGAGGTAATCAGTGAAATCTTTCAATTTTCTATTTTGCCCTCTGATTCTAGAATACCAGGGCAGTTTTCCTTGATAAATTATTGAAGGATGATTTCTAGCTCTTTTTATTTGATCATGGTTTTCAGGTAGTCCAATAATTTTTAAACATTTCTCCTGGATGTATTTTCTAGGTCAGTGGTTTCTCCAATGAAGTATTTCATATTGCCTTCTATTTTTTCATTTGTTTGAATCTGTTTAAGAGTATCTTGATTTCTCATAAAGTCACTTGCTTCCATTTGCTCCAATCTAATTTTGAAGGAATTATTCTCTTCAGTGAGTTTCCTTTTCCATTTGGGCAATTTGTTTTTTTAACACATTCTTCTCCTCATTGGCTTTTTGGGCCTCTTTTGCCATTTGAGTTAATCTACTTTTTAAGGTGTAATTATCTTCAATATTTTTTGGTTTTCCTTTAGCAGTCTCTTGACTAGTTTTTCATGATTTTCTTGCATGATTCTCATTTCTCTTTCCAATTTTTCCTCTACTTCTCTTACTTGATTTTCAGAATCCTTCTTGAGCTCCTCCATGGCCTGTAACCAGTTCATATATTTCTTGGATATCTATCTATCTATCTATCTATCTATCTATCTATCTATCTATATCTATATATCTATATGGGATTTTTGCAAATGTTGTCAGAGCTATGAGGAGGGCACTCTCTATACAGACAATTCAAACTGTGGCACGTTGACCACATACCCCAGGACCGCCACTGTAGACTGCAATCTAGATCCAACTAGGTCAAAGCAAGAGAGATTCCCCTCTTAATGGTTGCTTGGTCACCCTATGATATGCAGGCCAGGAGCTCCAAAGGCAGCCACATGGCAGCAGCTGCACCTGCTATGCTTCAGCCACCTCTTGCTCCAGGGGCAGGGGCCGAACCTCCATCTTCCATCACAGGGTTCCAACATAGGTCCCCACTGACCTTTGACTTTCTCTTTAGTGTTTACGGGTTGAGAAGTCTGGAAACCACCACAGTTGCTGGTGATTCACTCTCCTTAAGTCTGCTCTGGCCAGTCAGGGCTTCTGGTTGGGGCTGCCCTGGGCCTGGGACCACTCAGTTGACATAAGATGGTACTTGGCTCTCAACTCAGTGTGATAGACCCTTCCTGCCAGCCTGCTGGGCTGCCTTCAGCAGGAGATTTGTTTTTCTCTGTCACTTTGTGGGTTCTTTAGTTCTAAAGTTTGTTTAGAGTCATATTTTACAGGTATTGGAGGTGGTTGGGGTGGGAACTCAGACAAATTCCTGCTTTTACTCTTCCATATTGGTTTCCCACCCCCACCCCCACCCCCAGCAAATTCTTTTTTTGCAAAAAGTTGTGACAATGTCTTAATACTTGGTAGCCTTACTATAGTCCAGTGCTTTTGGCCACCTCTGGGTCTGAACCTCTAAGCTGCAAAGGAGACCATTCCTCTGATGGCACAAACACAGTCCATTCCCCATCTAACCAAAACTGCCAACAAGAACAGAGCTGTCTGGGGGGGGGGTAGAGCTGAAGCTGTTCCTGAAGCCAGAACAGAAGAGACCAATGGTCAGGACACTGTTACACTGACTGGCATGGCCAGGCTCCAGCCCCACCCTGCCCTGCTTCCTACTGCTAGGCGAAAGACATGTTTTCCCTGGATTCCACTGCTTTGTGTTCTCATAGTAGGCTCACTCCTGGGGCAGGAAGCAGGCTCTATGGCTTGAGGCCTCCTTGCTGCCCTGCATAGAGGGGGCATTTACTTTTTTACCACTTCTAAACAAAGACAACAAAAAAGAAAGCATAACCCAGGTCTTTTTTTTCTTTTTTCTTTTCTTCTAAGCTCATAAAAATGGAGGCCTTTTGCTCCTCCTTCTCCCCCTCCTCCTCTCCCCCTCCTCCCCCTCTCCCTCCCCTTCCTCTCTCTCTCCATCCTCCTCCTCCTCCCCCTGCTCCTCTTCCTCCTCCTCCTTCTCTTTCAAAGGGTCACTGAGTAATGGCTGTTCTCTGCTCCCAGGCTGAAGGGGGATTGCAGGCGGGCTCCCTGGGACTCAGCCTGATAAGGATCTCAGATGCATTAGTGTTAAACAAACATGAGTCCTCATACAATTTGCTCCACTGTTTAGCTTAGCCTTGAAATAGAACATGTTAACACTGTAATTGCACATTGTTGATGCTGGTTTGTGTTTTGGGGGCCAGAACTGAAATGGATCTAAACACAGAGCCCTGGCTTCTGCTCCCAGGCCTGCCTGGCTTTCAGATTCAGGCTGACTACTGGAAGGGGATCACAATGGGGAAGGCTCTGGAAGACACCCTGGCGTAGCACAGGACTGGAAAGGGCACATCCTCATGGCATCCGCAGGCTTGGCTTCCACAGGATGCCGTGTCTGGACAGCCCATCAGACTTAACCTCAAACCAGTGGCTTGTGTGATGTTCCCAGAAAGCCCTTTGCTCACCACTAACCACCAGAGGGAAGAACCAGAAGCAATGGGGATGAGGAGGGAGTCTCAGATACAAATTAAAACAATATTAAGACAAATAAAACAAAACTTCCAGGGGCAGCTAGGTGGTGCAGTGAATAGAGCACCGGCCCTGGAGTCAGGAGTACCTGAGTTCCAATCTGGCCTCAGGCTCTTAAGACTTAACATCTATGTGACCTTGGGCAAGTCACTTAACCCCAATTGCCTTGCCTTCCCCCTCCAAAAAGCAAAAAATAAAATAAAATAAAATAAAGCAAAACTTCCTGTTAAAAAAAAAAGGAGGGGAGCAGGCTTCCTCAGTGGACCATTCTCGTCACTGCAGGTCTTTAAACAAAGACTGAAAGGATGCTTTTTCAGGGGTGGGAGGTGTATTTGCTGGGCTCTGTGGCTGATGAGTCTCTCACAGCTCTCATGTTCTAGGAATCAATGCTTCTGTGCCACCATTTTTTTTTCTCCAGATGCAATCAATAGAGCATGGAGGCAGGGACTTTGGTGCTTAGCACAAAGGAAATAACGATAATATAAAGAAAGAAAACAATGAACAATGTGAAGGAAAAAAGCACTGATCCAGAAAGACCTGGGTTCGAGTCTCACCTGCCTCTTATGAGCTGTGTCCATATGCAAGTCACTTAATTTCTCTAAACTGAACTTTCATTCCTGGGACAGTAGTCATCTTCATGGGTCTCCAGGGACACATGGCTCTGTTTCCCCAAGGCTGCTTTCAGATACTTCTCTCTGTACAGAGGGGAAACAAATCCAGCCGGTGCTGTTGTCATAAAAACAGCAGCTCACATGTCTTGATCATGGTCATTCACAAACCATGGGGCGTGGATTCCTATGGTGCCACAGAGTTATTACAAAGGAGTCCATTAAGCCCTGTGCACCCCAAGCTTTGCCATTTGGACCTTCACATAGTTCCAACAATATAGATCACATAGCTCTGTGAAATGAATTGGCAAACAAGCCTTCTGGAGACTGAATGAATAACACGTCTCACACATCTATGGATCCTGAATCTTCAGATGTACCGAGATGCTGCTGGGATTGAAAACATACAAATGCATTGAGGAATGTTACAGAATCCATGGGAGCTCTGGCTCATCATGCATTTTTTGCAATCAACAAAGTATAACCAATAAGTTGGAGAAGTTTTTTTTTTTCCCAATTTTATTTTCAGTTCCAGATTCTCCCCCTTCTTCCTCTGTCACCCATTGAGAAGGCAAGAAAAACAAAGTTCATTACAAATATATATAATCACAAAACCTGAATTCCCTCATCCGCTGTAGCTTGAGAAAAAAAAAAAAAAAGGAAAGAAGGGAAAAGAGGATCTGCTTCCATGTGCCCTGAATCCCTCAGACTTCTGTTTGGATCTAGATAGCATGTTTCACCATGGGTCCTTTGGGATTATAGTTGGTCACTGTGCTGATCAATTGCTGATTCTTTCAGAGTTGATTGTCCTTGAAATTCTGTCTTTGTATAAATCTTTCTCTTGGTTCTGCTAACTCCTTTCTGCATCAGTGCAGACAAATCATCCTTGGTTTCTTTTAAACCCTCCCCTTCATCTTTTCTTACAGCACAGTAGTATTCCATCATGCTCTTGTACCATACCTTGTGCAGTCATTCCCCAGCTGATGGGTGTGCCCTCAGTTTCCTGGTCTTTGCTGCCACGAAAGGAGCTTCTGTAAATATCTGTGTTCTTATGGAACTTGTCCTTGTTTCTTTCATCTTACAGAAGATATTTTGATGTTAAGTAGGAGTGGTTACATTCATTAGGCATTAATTAAGCATTTATTATGTTCTAGGCATTGTCTTAAGTTCTAGGAATACAAAGAAATAGGGGAAAAACCATCTTTGCACTCAAAGAGCCTATATTATAGCGCAGAGTAACCATATACATAGATGGGTACATAAAAGAGGACAGTTGGGTGGCACAGTGGATAGAGTGCTAGTACTGGAATCAGGAAGACCTGAGTTCAAATACAACCTCAGATACTTCCTAGTTGTGTGACCCTGAGCAAGTCACTTCACCTGCCTCAGGTTCCTCATCTGGAAAATGAGCTGGAGAAGGAAATGGCAAACTGCTCCAGTATCTCTGCCAAGAAAACCCTGAAGGGGGTCACAGAGTCAGACATGACTGAAATGACTGAACAACAACATAAAAGATAAATCCAGAAGAGATGAAAGCTGACTTTTAAAGGAGGGTCTAGCATTGGGGAAGTCTAGGTGAGGCATTCCCACAACAGGTGGGATATAAGCTGAATCCTGAAAGAAGAGAGGAACTCTAAAAGACAGGGATAAGAAAGGATCGAGCTCAGGCAGCAGGACAGCACAAAAATGGAAGATGGATGAAGACAAGCAAGGAGGCCAGTGTTGCTGGACTATAGTGTAAAGTGCGAGAAGATAGGAACCGGGCTAGCTGAGGAGGAGATTTAGAGGACATGAGGCTATCCTGAAGGCAACAGGGAAGAGTTTGAGTTTACTGGGGACAGGAAGGGTGACAGTAATATCTGCCCTTTTGAAAATCACTATGGCAGCTGAGTGGAGAATGAATTGGAGTAGAGAGATTTGAGCATGGAAACCAACTAGCAGACCATTGCCATCCAGGCAAGAAGTGATGAAGGCCTGAACTAGAGATGTCATCATCCTTCATTTCAAAGAGGACCAGTGACATCACCAGGGATGTCTTGACTTGCATGAATTGGATTGACGTGAGACAGAACTTCCCAAAGACATCAGCCTCACTCTTTCTCCCAGTGGCAGGATGAAAGTCTGGATGACTGGCGTCTCCCATGTTTGGCTGAGCTCTAAGTGGCTACTTCAGCCACCTTCATGGCTGTTAGAACGGATTGTTCTCATCTGCCCATTCTTCACATGCTTGGAGTAGACACCCTCCTGACTCACCAATGGGTTTATGGCTACTTGGTTTAGCCGAAACCAAGTTGGCCCATCTGACAAGATAATTTACAAGAGTGTGGCCACCGTGCAAATGATGCCACAGGTGAGAGTTGGGGAAAGGTGGCATATGAGCAGCCTTGAAAAGGGCTAGGCAAACCTTCATATCAGAGCTTCTAGTCCTTCCTGAACACCCCATATGCCCTAATGTGAGCAGAAAAAAGTCAAGGGAAAGGAAAAGAAGGAAGGACAAGACAGGAAGGGAAAGGGAATGGAAGGGGAAGGTATGGGAAAGAAGGGGAGGGAAGAAAATAAATACTTTATTAAGTGCCTACTATGTACCAGGCACCATGTCAAGTACTTTACAAATATTGTCTTGATAATGTCTTTGTCTTGATATATGTGAGAGACAAAGATGTAAAACTGATGTTTCATTGGATGGAACAGGCAGGGGAACACATTGCTTTTCATTGAGTTGGTGCCCAAGAAATGTTGGCTGAATGAGACTGAATTGAGATGGGATGGAGGTTGATCCAGGACTAAGCAGATTTGGTGATTTAGTGATCTGGGGACTCTCCTTCTTTACCCCTGTCTTTTAGAACTCCGCTCTTCCTTCAGGACTCAGCTCATATCCCACCTGTTGTGGGAATGCCTCACCTAGACCACCCAGATGTTGGTGTCACCAATGGAAATATTTGAGAAAGGGATGGATTTGGGGGGAAAGAGAATGAGTTCAGTAGTGCTTATGGATGGCAGGCCTGACAGGGATCTTAGATCTCATCTTGTCAGAACAGGATTTTATTTTCCCTTTTGTTTCTGTTCCGTTGAGAACAATAAGGTACAATGGAGAGCAGGAACTTGTCCAAGGTCACCTTGTTGGTTGGGCACAGATGCTGAAATTTCCACACAGGAGGGGGTTGTTCAATCCCATCCCACCCGAGACCCCATCTGAACAAACTGATGCCAACTCTACTCAAGGACGTCCAATGAGGGGAGCCCTCCACCTCTGAAGTAGCCCAGCCTACTTTGGGATTAGCTGTTTTATGTCAGGGAGTTCTTATATTTTCCACTGACATCAAGCCTAAATCCACATTTTTGCCATACCTCCTCCTCTGAGCTAGACACAACCAATTTGCTTTCTCTTCCATCTAATAACCTGTATGGTATTTGAGGACAGTATTTATCATGCCTTTCCTTTCTAACACCTCTACCCTTAACCTTCTCTTCTCCAGTCTAAGCATTCCCAGTTTCTTTGACAGATTGCTCAGATGACATGAACTCAAGGCCCTTCACCATCCTTAAGGCCATTCTCTGTGCTACGGTTCATTAACATTCTTGTACAGTGGCCCTCTCCCCCAATATAACCCTCCAGCTAAATTTTGATGGAGGCAGAGTATGGCAGGATAATGACCTCCTTCTTCCTGGAAGCTTTTCCTCTTGAAATGAGGTCTGAGATCACATTAATTTTGATGGCTGCCACATCAAGCTGCTGTCTCACATCGAGTTTGTGGTACACTCAGACCCACAGATCTGTTCTAGTAAACTGATGCTAATCATATTTGCCCTATGTCATACCCAATACGTTGATTTTTGAACCCGAGGATAAGTCTTTCCATTTATTCTTATTGAATTTCATCTCATTAGCTTCAACCCAACGTCTGCCAAGATTCTGGCTCCTGTCACATTGTTTGGTCTTCCCCTCCCAGCTTAGTGTCCTTGGCCTATATGATGAGCAACATGTCATCTGTGTCTTCATGCAAATCATTACTCAGAATTCACATAGCACAGATTCTTGGGGTCTCCACTGGGGGACTCCTGCTGGGTTAACATTGAACCACCAGCAACCACTCATGAAAGTACCATATATTGAGAACTGGAGGGCCCCTTACAGACAGAGGCCAAATATACTTACTTCACAGGGGGGAAATCTGGGTCCCAGAAGTTCTGTTGACTCACCCAAAGTCACAGAAGCAGAATTTGAACTCGAGGCCTCTGCCTCCAAATCCAGCTTTCTTTCCATTGCATCACACTACCATCTCTTTGATTTTGACATTCAGCTCTCTCAGAATCCAAGAAATTGTACTAGCATTTAGCCAAGCTGTGTTAACCTCCTAAGGCTCCCAAGTATCCTCCGCCAGATCAAAATGTAATCAGGAAATATTTAAGAAAATAAATAAAAATACAATAGAATACAGATAATATTCATGTGATTTTCTAAGTCCAAATATTCCCACAGGGTTCCTTACGTATGGGTTCATGCCTCAATTTTGAAGCCAACATTTTAGCCCACATTTTCACAAGCATAGTAAGAGACCTTTTATAAAATACTTTGCTAAAATCTCTCTCTAGAATTCCCTTCACCTGCCAGTTTAGCAACCTGGTTTAAAAAAGGAAATAGGGGTGTTTCTTGACAGACTGAACCATCTCCTCCCTTTTCCACAGCAGCCATCCTGAGTCTCCCTTTGGGAGAGTCTCAGTTGTGGAGAAAGTTGGATAAGGAAAGCTGTAATGAAGAAGCCTTCCCCCAGAGAGGCCACCTGGTGACACCCACCCTCATGTGAGTGTGCTTGGTAACAGAGAGCCTTTGCCAGTCCCTCAAGCCCCTCACCTTCCCTCTGAGATATCTTTCCTTCTACCCTCCACATATCTTGTTTGGACTCTGTTGTTTACAAGTTGTCTCCCCCTTTAGACTGTAAGCTCTTGGAGGGCAGGGTTCACTTTTGTCTTCCTTCATATCCTCAGCATTTAGTATAGTGCCAGGTACACAGCAGGTGTTTAATAAATGCTCTTCGACTTGACCTACCTCACAGGGGTGTTTTAAATGAGATGATGAACGAAGAGTGCTAGTTATCCCCATTGCCATCCCTCCTGGACTTCTCCACTTCATTGGTTTCACCACTGGGGGAAACCGAGTCCCACAATTTGTCCTCCCACACTGCCTATGGTTGGTGGTTTTACAGCCACTAAACACTTTCATAGACACACGATAATTTATTTGACATGCATAGCACATCCAAAGAAAACACATCTCTTCATATGGGCAACCTGGTGGTCTTTGACAACCCTGGGACAGCTGCCTCCTGTTCTTCTGTCCAAGATTTTTAGCTCTGCCACCGGCTGCCTGCAGAGGCCAGTCAACCAGCGTCCCTGCCTGTTTACTTTGAGGGGGAATTTAATCAGCACGGCGCTACTGATCCATTTACACTCAACTCATCCCCGTGTTTTATTAGAACCTCTGAATGACTTTTTTATAAGTCTCCTTCAGGCCATTTTGCTTAGAAACAGGAAGTCCCTATTTCTCACCATAAACAATCCAATCTCCACACGCTTGATTTCCCCACTCGACTCTTGCTCAAGGTGTCCCGGCCCCATGGCACCCCGATTTGGGGGCCCAAGAAGGAGGTGGGAGGGGGGTGAAGGGCTCCTGGAAAAGGTCGTCCTGCCTTGGAACGCTGCCTCTCCTCCCAGCCAGGCAGCACACACACCTGGAACATGTCACCCCCTCCCCATGTGTCTGCTTGTCCTCTGGTTTGTAAGGATTCATAGAAGGATAGAGACCCCGGCCGAGTGATTCCTGGCTGCAAGACAGACTCCGGAGCTCCCGGCCAGAGCACGTCTTTTGTAAGGCTTAATGCTGCGAATTCAGGCAGGAAGTGAGATTTATCCTTCTGGGAAGCGCTTGGCGTTGGCCCTGATCAAGGCACACTAACTCTCTATGCTCCCTCCAGCTATCCCAGCCCCTGGTTTTTGCCCAAACTAAGGCAGAAGCAGAGCCTTCGAGGACGTCTACACCTCGTGGCAGCCGCCTCGTTTGACCCGACAATAGACAGCCGCGCACGCTGGGCCAGGACTCCAGGAGGAGCCTCCTCCTGAATTTTCTTCTACATGTCGGGTTCAACTGTGATTTCAGAGAGAAGGGAGTCTGGGCCAACGCCAGCCTCCAAACACGGGGGGAGTTGATGACTGCACTGGATATAGCCGAATCTCAAATGAGCAGCCATGGGGACCGTCGAGATTCCCACAGCCTTCTCTGGGCCTTGGCAACACCTGGGGCTAAGGAGGTCAGCTTTTCACAAGAAATCCAGCTTAGGTCATCAAGACAAGGGGCTGCAAAGCGAACCTTGGGAGGATGAATGAGCCATTGAGAAAAAGGAGGCCTCCCAGAGACCGTTAATGGAGCTGGAAAGGCTCCGATTCCTCTGTGGGGCAAGAGCCTTGTATGGCCAATGGCAGCCAGCTTGGGAGCCTGTCAGCTTCTCTTTCATGACCCTGTTTCCAACATACCTTTCTTTTCTTTTATGATTTGAACTGCACTTAAGCTGGGCAGTGAAAATGGAGTGGCTTGGTCTAACGCCCACTTTTCGGTCCCGGGACACAATGCTATAGTGTTTACATGAGAGGAGTGTGCTCAGAGCTGAGAGAAACAAGGCAACATTTCCATTCACATCTGGCTCTGCTTATTTGTCCAAAATATTCGGTTATTAATGGGCTATTAATATGAGACTGCTTCTTTCTTTCTGTTCAGTCCGGGGTTCTCAAACACTCTCTTGGGGTGATGGGAAAGAAGCTCAGACAATTGCCAACTGGCATAGGCAGCCAAGGAAGAGGCTGGGAGTCCAGGGCAGACTCCTCCCAGGCTCGAATTCCAGGTCAGTTAGGGCAGGTAGGGAGGCAATTGCCTCCCTACAACCACAAGACTCATCTCCACTTCTACAGGACAGAGGTGTCTATGGGAGGTTCCTGGTGGAGATGCCCAGAAGGCGTCTGGGATTTAGAAGAGAAACCATCGATAGACAGAACTATTTTGTAGTCATCTTATAGAGATGCTAACTGAGCCAATGGGAGATTACCAAGAAAGGATGGAGAGAGAAAGAAGAGGAAGGAAGGAAACAAGCATTTATTGAATATTTATTATGTACCAGGCATTGTCAGAAGTGCTTTACAAAAATAATATCACTTAATCCTCACAGCACCCTCGAAAGTAAGCGGTATTATAATTCCAGCTTACAGTTGAGGAAACTGAGGTTAAGTGACTTGTTCAGGGTCACACAGCTAGTACACATCTAAGACCAGATGTGAATTCAGGTTTTCTTGACTTCAGGTCCAGTGTTCTATCCATTGCAGTTATTGGGGGTCCAAGGTTGATCCTTGGAGGAAACGCACAGTTACTTGTCATGGCATGAATGAAAATTCAGTAAAGGGGGCTTATGTCGAGTGGTCAGACATCTGGGAAGAGGACCAGGGGAGAGCAACATTTCAGCAGCTGAGAGAGGGTGGGGTCGGCCAGCCCTGTTAAAAGATAAGGAACAATCAAGTGGTATAAGAAGTCATTGGAGTCAGCAGTTAAGACATCACTGGGAAACTTCCAGAGAAGAAATTTTAGCAGGGCAGTGTCTGGGTGCGTCCGAGGAGACATGCAAAGGCTTGAAATGACCACTGCAGAGAATGTGTCAGAAGCCAGCTCGGAAAATCCTTAGAAGGGAAGGGAAGGTGAGGAGGAGACAAGAAGTGAAGCTGGAGAGGAGGACAGAAGAGGGAGGGGCAGGCTGCAGAAGTGCCTTGGGGAATGCTGTCATTTTGCAAGGGTGGAGATCTTTTCATGGCTGGGGACTCTAGGAAAAGCCCCAGGGACTAAGGGAAGATGGCAGATGCAAGGAAGAGATGGGATGGTTGAGACAAAGGATGTGAGAGGGATGGAATCAGAGAGACACAGGGTTTCAGAGCCATGGCTAGTCTCCACCACATGCCCAGAGGTGATTCAGCTGCTGCCTGAAGCTCTCTGGAGTGGGGGTACTCACCAGCTCCGGAGGCAACTCATTCCATACCGGAATCACCCCTTATCCTGAGGTAGCTTTTCCTGACACCGTTAGGATGGGTCGCTTCAGTCCCCCCCCACCTCTGGGCATTCTCTCTGTCCATCCTGCCTGCCTGGGCTGCTCTCCCTCCTTATCCCCACCTCTTGGCTTCCACAGCTTCCTTCAAGTCCCATCTCAGAGCCCTCTTTTATAGGAAGCCTGTCCGGATGTCTGTGATTCCAGTGCCTTCGCTCTGGGAGTGTGTCCAGTGCAGCCTGCTGATACCTTGTTTGTGCATGGCTGTTTGCATGTTGTCTCTCTTTAGACCAGCCTGTCTTGTGCATCTCTTTATGTTCCCTGAGCTTAGCACAATGCTTGGAACGTGAAGCTCCTCCAGATACTTGAACCCGTCCGGGTATCACGTCCCCCAAATTCTTCTCTTCTCTAGGCTAAAAATTCCCATTTGCAACTAATGCTCATACCCCACAGGGGTCCTCCCCCCCGCCCCCCATCCTGCTCTGGGTCTTCTCTGGGTACTCTTATCCTGCCCTAGTGGAGATGATCGAGAAGGTACCAGACTGAAGTGGGAGGGATAGATCAATGGTGTGCCCATCCCCGTACAGAATGGAGTGAGGAGAGGGCTTGGAGAGTGTAGGGTGGTGAAAGCCAGAGAGGTCATGGAGTGCAGAGGGACAAAGACATGTAGCTCAAAGGCCCCGGATATGAGGGCAGCTCTGGGAGCCAGGGAGCACCACTCCTTTCTCGGTTTCCCCTGGGCCTGACCCATCCCTCCTTTTCAGGCTTCTTTGCTCCATGGTCCATGATGATGGTGGCTGCCTCCTCTTCTGCATGAGTGAACTCCAAAGCTCCGTCCTGCCAACCCCCTTCCCTTCCCTCAATTAAAAGACTAATCAAAATACCTGACAGAGTCTTTAAATAAAGATATTGCAAAACAGGGTTGTTGTTGTTTTTTTATAATCATTGTACTTTGTGAGTCTATGGGACTGTCTATATTTCTCTTTCTATCTCTGTTTCTATCAATTTTATCTCTCTCTGTCTCTCTGTCTCTGTCTCTGTCTCTCTTGTCTCATTAGATTGGAGGCTCTCTGAGGCCAGGGACTGTCTTTTATCTCTTTTTGTATCCCCAAGGCTTAGCACAGTGACTGACACATAATAGGCACTTAGTAAATGCTTATTGGTTGCTTTCTGTCTCTTTCTCTATGTCTCTGTCTCTTTCTCTTTTTTCCTGTCTCTCAGTCTCTCTCTCAATTTCCATGGATTTAACCATCATCTCTATGAAGCTTGCTGCTAGACCTACACACTTTAGTCCTGTCCACTTCTCCAGCTGCCTATCAGACATTCCCAACAGTGTGCCTGCAGTGGCTCATTGTCCGCACCTAGAACACTTGCTGTTGTTCAGTCCTGTCTGACCCTTCCTGACCCTTTTGGGGTTTTCTTGGCAAAGATACTGGAGGGGTTAGCCATTTCCTTCAGCTCATTTTACAGATGAGTAAACTGAGGCAAACAGGGTGAAGTGACTTGCCCAAGGTCACACAGCTAGTAAGTGTCTGAGGCTGGATTTGAACTAAGGAAGATGAGTCTTCCTGACTCCAGTCCTGTGCTGGATTCTCACTAGTGGGAGGGGGGGGTGGGAAGGAGGGGTCTTATTCAGGTCTGGGGTGGACAAGATGCCTTCTCAGGCCCTTCCCAGCTTGGAGAATCTATGATTTTATACCCAAGTAGTATCAAGCCTTCAATCAGAGTCTCTCCTGAGGTTTTCAGTGTTGTAACATGTACACACACACACACACACACACACACATTCACACATACCCATGTGTGCAAGCACACACACACACGCGTAGACACACACACACTCACATACACACACACATACACACACACACATACACACACTCACACACACACACACAGACACACGCACAGCACAGCCCAGCCAGGGCACTGAGCTTCCCTTATGGGAAGGAATTCAATTCCATCCCCACTCCTCTCTGCTCCAATGGCCTCCAGCTGCTCCAGTCTCTGGGATTGAAGGGCCCCTTCACCATCCCACCTTTCCCAGCCCAGATCAGTGGTGTGAAGGGCAGCTCGCATGTTTTTCACTGGCTATAGAAGAGGCACTGTAGAATCTCTCTCTGGTCTCCAGAAAGGATGTCCCTCGCTGGGCATGGTAACATAATCTGGCCTGTGTGGAGGAGGAAACTTCAGTGATAGATATGGCTTTGTTATTAAAAGTGAGCTCCTGCTCTCCTTGGCAGTGGAAAATTGTGACCCAGGCTAACATATCTTCCCATTGTTTATAACTTGTGGAAAGTCAACACTCAGGGTCTCTGGGTCACACAGTAGGACCTACATTTGTTTTGGCCGCACGCAATTTATGGAATGGCAAGAAACAATAAAACATGAACTCACCAATGTTTTCTTACCTAAAAAAAAACATGGAACTTGTAAAATTGGGGAGATGATGATGATAAAGGCGAAGATAGTCACTTAAAAGGTTGGAGCTAATGTTCCCGCATTCTCCAGGGCCTGTTCATGGCAGCCGCCTGCCCTGGGACTCCAGTGTTGTTGACCTCAGGAAATAAAACGAAGGCTGTTTCAATCAGCAATGATGGAACTGTTCTTGGGGACCCAGCAGAGGGCCCTCCCAACGTCAGCTCTCCGTTAGCTCCAGTGAATCGTCCTCTCCTAGGGGAACGAAGAGAAAAGCAGCCCTTGCAGAGCCATGTGAAGAAAGACCAACGGCAACAAGCTTCAAGGGTCCTGGTGTTTACAATTCTACACACAACAAGCATCTGCCAAGTTCCTTCTGTGTGCCAGTCTGTGCTGGGGCTTCTGTGAGGCTGCTCTCCCTTGGCTCACTTTTTCAGTCTTCTTTGCTGGGTAACCCATGAGGATGGGGCTCCCACCCCTTCTTCATGTGTTCAAGGCTCTGTCTGACATTCTCCTGAGTCAGGCACTGTGTTGGTCTCTTAGTATACAAAGACAATAATAAAACAGTCCCTTCCTGTTCTCAAAGAGATCAGTCTATGAGGTAAACAAAATGGCATCTGGCAAGGCCAAGGAGGTGATTGGGAGCCCACAAACATTATGGGGAGAAAAGGAACAGACAGACTTTTGGATAATGATGTGGGAGGTGAGTGGAAAATGGATAGGAGTGGAGAGGGGCTCAAGATAGGAAGATTACTGAAGAAGCCTTTGTAATAGTCTCAAGTCAGAAGGTGATGATTACAGTCTAAAGCTTACCTGCTGGGAGGTGCTAGTTCCCTGCTCCAGACACACAACTAATAGGAAGCCAGGTCTTCTCAACAGGTAGACTGTTCCTCCCCCTGCCATTGATAGGAAAGCCTGCTACCAAAGTACATGAGAGAGACTCATGGAATTCCTAAGGGAAGAGAGTTGAGAAAACTCAGAGTGCCAGGCTCAGCTCAGGAGACCACTAACCCCTGCTCTGCTGCACAATCAGAATCCGAGTCAAAATTCACCAGCCCATCCCCAAAAGAAAAGGCAGCCATGCCCCCTCTCCTTCCACTGTCATTCCTCCATCAGAGACACTTAAGGAATATTGGTGGGACTGCCTTGGTGACTGAACCTGGGCCAAGGGAAAGACCTTCTCCCATCAGCCAAGG